>JACEIK010003032.1:105094-115797 GCA_018107945.1 Datura stramonium | reverse complement strand
TCAAAATAAAAGAGAAGGAGAATAAGATGACTCAATCTCTACCTTTTTTCGAACAAATTGTAGCAAAAATATCCCTTCAAATATTCAACTTTAGGTTTAATAACTAAAATTAGAGGGGATGAATGAGACTATTGAAGATGAGGGAGAAGAAGAAATTCCATAGCTAAAGCAGATCTAGTGTTAATTGAAGAAGGGGGAGAAGAGGAAATTTAGGGTAAGAAGGGGGAGAAGAAAAATTCAGGGTTCTTATGATTGAAAAAGAGATTGGGTCGGATATTACCCTTTGATTACTTTTAAAATTAATTTTTTTTTAATATTTAATTATTAAAATAAAGAAATAATGCGCTCAGTAATGTTATTACAACACGCGACTTGGTGTGAGCAAGAGAGAGTTGATTAAAATTCACTTTAAAGTTGTTAAGGAGGGTATTTAAATGCCCGTAAAGTTAAAGAGTTAAAGTGAGTTTTGTGTACAAGTTTGGGGGGGATTTTATGCATTTTCTCTTAAAAAAATGACATATTTTATGTGGTTAACTTATAAAGGACAACTGGTGCACTAAAACTCCCTCTACGTCGGACCTCAAGGGTCTATTGTATGCAGTCTTACCTTGCATTTCTGCAAGAGGCTGTTTCCACGGCATGAACCCCTGACCTTCTGGTCACGTGACAACAACTTTATCAGGTCATAGCTCAGTTTAGCATCGGCTTCTACTTTCCNTACATAATAAGCGCATCAAAACACACAATTTTATTTTATTTTAAATTTAAATTGAAACTATCTAATTAAAACATTTAATCATATGTTTATATGCACAATTGATACATCAAATAGTTCGATTATCTAAATTATATTTATATGCTCAATTAATACATTTTATAATTCAATCATTTAAAAAAAATTTATTAATTAATTTAAGAGATTATCACCCTATCAACAACGAGCGAAATTTTTGATAGTACTAAAGCAAAATAATATTTCATCAATTCTTTTCTTTTATATCAGACGATTTGTAACCGTCCGATCCTTGAATTTGACCGTTGGAACGCTCCTCCCAAATTCAAACTCATCTAAAAAGCTCTCAAAAAGGACAAAACTTAACAACAATAAACTAATTGCCATAGAAGAACGCTCAAAGCACTAAGGCAGAAAACCCACCATTTTCCTTCTTCTCTTTCACAGTTGTCCGCCGCTTCTTGCAGTTTTTTTTTGTCATTCATCTGTTTATCTGTGTTTTTTCGTCTTTCAGAAGTTTGAGCTTTGAGATTTGTTTTTCATGTCCAAGATGATGATGATGAGATCAGACCGTAAACCCCCACTTGCAAGATCCCCTGTTGGCCTTCGAAATCGCCGTGTTCTTCAATCTACTCCAAACCCCATTCGAACCCCACCAGGTATTTTTGTATAATTAGTACTGTATTTAGACCTGGAAGACAAATCTTGAGACCCCTTTTGTTTTTTCTCAGTTTTGTATGTATCGGAATGAAGAGAAATGGGTATTGACTGTTGAGTATTTGTACAATTGGTACTGTATTTAGAGCCGGAAGACAAAAAATTGAGACCCTTTTTGCTCTTTTTTTCCAGATTTGTATTGGAATGAAGAGAAATGCGTGTTGACTGTTGAGTGTGTATAATTAGTACTGTGTTTAGTGCTGGAAGACAATTTTTTGAGACCCTTTTTGCTCTTTTTTCCAGATTTGTATTGGAATATAGAGAAACGGGTGTTGACTGTTCACTGTTGAGTATTTGTATAATTAGTACTGAGTTTAGAGCTGGAAGTCAAAAAAATGAGACCCCTTTTTGCTTTTCTCGAAGTTCTGCACTGGAATGAAGAGAAAGGGGTTTATTGTGCTGTTTTTCTTTTCTAGTTTTGATGGTTGAACATCTTTGGCTAAAAAACTCTGGATATAAACAGGAACCAGTTTCTATGCTTAGCACAGTAGTTAGAGGTGAAAGACAAAATTGTCTCCCTTTGGTTTTTTCAGTTTTGCATTGGAAAAAATGAAGAGAAACGGGTATGAATGAATATTTATATAGGAGATTGGGGCGTAGTTGTTGTTGTGTTGTTTCTTCTCTAGTTTTGTTGTTTCTCTTTTCTGGTTTTGATGGTTTTCTATTTTGGGAATCACTTTTGGCTAAAAACATTGAATATAAACAGGGACCAATTCCCATGCTTCTCCAATTTGATGGTTTTCAAAGAATTTTCTTAATTTTGGATATATACAGGGACAAATTTCCACACTTTGTGTAATGTTTAAACTGTATGACTTTTCCTTATCAATTTTGATGTTTTCAAGAGATCTTTTCTTGGGCTAAGATTTCAGATTCTATGCAGGTTCTTTGACAAAAACTCAGTTGCCTAAGAGGGTGAGCAGCAGCGTAGAAGAATGGGAACTTCGTCCAGAGTACCGTACCATTTCTTGTGAATTAAGGGCTTTGGCAAAAATGGTGCAGAACAAATTTGGTAACGAGGATGTGAATGCTGCTGATAACTCTGGTTCATTGAATGCAAGGAGAAGTCCTTTATTTGAAAGGGGCAGGTTTTATGAAGAGTACTCTGCTAGAAGAAATGAGAGATTGAAGAGGAAGAAGAGTGGTGACACTGGGGATGAGAAGAAACCAGTCTATGATTTGGGAGTTAGAGTTGAATCTTCCAAGAAAAGAGGAGAGTCTAAGACGTTCCAAAGCGCGAGGAAATCGGTTGTTGCTTCTACACCAATTGCAGAGAGGAGAGAAACTCCGAGGTATTTCTTGAGAAGCACAGCTAGTAAGGAGAACAAGAAGCCTCCTTTGCCTATGAGCATGGACAAATCTGTGGGCTTTTCAGAGAGGAGAACTACAGCCAGAAAAGTTAGGAAAATTTGAGTTGGAATGAACTTGTTTGCCTCCTACAGATGCTTGATTTCCTTCCCCCCCCTTAGACTTTTATTGAACAAAAAAGTATTAGTAGTGTCTTGATGATTTGGATGACAAATGTAGTTAGTGCTGTGGCATAATTTGCAGATTAGGGTGTTTGATGTTTGAAGTACACAATGAAGAGGCTATGTAGCTGATAGCGTCAGTTCACTCTCATGGGTGATTGTGATATGAATTTTTCCCTTTTGTGTAGATTATCTTTAAGTTTAAATTTGTGCATTTAGTCATCCACTCTTTTATATTGCAGAACCAAAAATTGTCTGTTGAACTACTTGCATTGGGAGTAATGTCCAGTTTATTTCCAATCAATTTATCTCATAGGTATACTCCCTCCACTCCAATTTGTTTATCTTACTTTTTGTCAGTGCGAAAGACATTACAAGGAACTCAAACTGACTATATCTGGTCCTGTCAATCTTTGAGAAATATTTAGTACCCACAGCTGATCAAACAAGTCATCTATCATAAAAAAGATACCTATTCTTTATAGTAACCTTGTCTTTTCAAAAATAATGTCTCTTTTCTTTTTGGTAACTTTTTAATTTTAACTTTACACATTGCATGTTTGTGAGGCCATGTGGTAATACATTACTCCCTCTGTTTCAATTTATTTGTCTTACTTTTCTTTATAATTCGTTTAAAAGAGAATGTCCTTTTTCTTTTTTTAGGAACTCTTGGTATCTCTTTTCTTTTTTGGCAACTCTTTAATTTAACTTTCCGCATGGCATGTCTAAGGCCACAAGATTTTAAAGTCTTTTAGTTTCTTAAACTCGGTGTTAAGTCAAAACCAGATAAACAAATTGAAACAGACGGAGTAAGTCCTATTGATCCAAATTATTTGGTATGGCGTTACAGTTCTACAAAAGGAAGAAGCCAATGCAACAATCAAGTTGTATAAACACCAGCAAGTTAAGACAAAAAGAAGGAAAGAAGAACAAAGAAAAATGAGAATCCGCAATAATCTAAACAAAACTAACCAATATATTCATCTCATACATCACACATTGGAGAGATGTCTGTGTGCACCAAAACAGTTTATTGCAGGTTATATAGATTATGATGTTGAAGATTCAGCTGGAACTATAAATATGTTCCACTTTAGGACACCAGTTTCGCTCACTGATTCAACAAGAGGTAGACATTTGTATAAGCTGGAGAATGCAAGTTAAATTCACAGATGTTGAAATCAATGTGACATCAGATAACTTGCAGAAGTGTACGCGCCAATACTGAAAAGCAGTATCCACAAAATAAGCCAAAGTAGTGTTGAAAATTTTACTTCAGGAATACTCTTTCCAATACATTACAGTTCATTCATCAAAACTTTGGTCACCTAAGCTGAAGCAAAAAGACAAAGAATTTGTTATATGGTCCTATTTCAAGTCTTCAGAATGTCACAGGATGCTAAACAATGTAAATCTTCGAACTCTCTGGTCATGCAGCTTGTTACCCATATCAAGTTGTAACCAGAAGATACAGAAGGCCCTTCAGATACTCCACTATTTCAGATCCTCCCAGCTTGGAACTTCCAAATACTCTATCGACAAAAGTAATTGGAACCTACAAATAACAAAATCCCAATTTGAATTCAGGCTAACCTTAGAAAGATGAAAAGTACAACATACGAATAAAACCAAACAATGAAGTGGTTGCAGGTGACTAATAGTGAAGAACTGAGATAAAAGAGGGGGGTGTTAATGATTTACTGAGGGAACAAATAATAATGAAGAGATATATTCCTGCAGGTTGAGTCATTATTTTTCTTGAAATGAAGGTTATAAATATCAAAGAGGTAACAGCTGCATAATACAAGGTTAGGATCCGAGAGACAATTGGGGGAGCAACCAAAGAAGCTCCCAGTCTTCATTAGTAGTCTACAATTGGCTGAGGTTCATAAAATGTACTCTATACGCATACATTGCAGATAAAATCCAACCTTCAACTTTCACTATCATCAAATCTCAATGTTTCTCAGCTGATCTTAAATCTCATGTTGCAGCGATAAATTCCAGCACCGCTTATACCTCGTCAACTCGCTGTGCCGAGAAGTGCTGCTGCACAGCACTAAGCAGCTGTTCTTTTTTCGGGTTAAGGCTAATATGTGCAAGATTGAAGTTTAGCCAGTACCTCCATAATGAACCAGTTCCTAGTTTTGCCAAGTTCAACCTCAGGTGCAAATAGTTAGGTTTAACTTCTCTACAGTTGCCACGGCTCATTATCTTTGCTGGTCCAACTAATGTCCATGGCCTAGTAAACAAACTCGAGTCTCGCTCACTTTTCTGTGCTCAAATACCAATAGCATTTTATGGTTTTCTTTTTCACCAATGTCTGAACCACTGCTTGAGTCATCAAAGTCATAATCATCGCCTTNCTCACACACACACACTCAATGTTTGTAGCTTGACTTCAACCTCATTTTCAAGATCGGTCAAAGCCAATTACCAAGCTGAACAGCCTTCTTGACAACTCCCTGAAGCCCCAGAAAAATGCTCTAGGTTCTGGTGTTTCCCATCACAATAACTTTGGTATGCCTCGGAAGAATAGACAGTTCCTCATCACCACTCTTCGCGAAAAGATGATAATACCCAAGGACATACTTGAGTCTCCAGCATCTTTTACGCCTCAACAACTAACTAATCACAGTGACCCTAATGAATTTACCAACAGAGATCAGACTTAATTAGCTACTGGTACTCTGCAACCACACTATGGAGTTCTATGTGGCTGCTTACCCTTTCTCCCTTGCACCTCATTCCAATCACACGATGAAATAAAGAAAACAACAATTTCAGCCAATTCGGTAGCAGATCTAACTTCAACTTCTATGTCACATAGACGAATCCACCTCAAAATGGAATGACTTTGCTGACAAAGATAGAGATCTTTAACTTACAAGAACTTGAAACATTCAAGTAATATCAAACCCCCAACCCGCCAAAAAAAAGGATCTCAAAATGAAAATCCTCAGTTGAAAGACAAACACCATGCAAGGACCACCTCACTCAAAGTGTAACAAATTCAGAGGCCAAAATAAAAGGAGAGAATACAGGAAATGCACGAATTTTCCCAGAGCATTCTAATTAGTATACACTAAATGCCTCACAGCTTCCATTAGGTTGCATCATCATTTCTATTTAGAGTAGAATTTTGGACATCATAAATTATGCAGTGAATAGCAAGATGTGAAAAGAGATCAGACTTTCTGGTCCAAACATTTTAATGCAGTGGATTAATTAGTATTCAACAGTAAATCCATGTCTGTAGCTACCTCTTCAATGTGGTAACCTTTTCTTGAAGCCCGAACAATCATCTCCATCTGAAAAACATATCCTTTACTGACACAAGAGCTTATGATGTCTTCTAGTGCAGACTTCTGGTAAAGCCTTCAAAACAAGCAATTCAGTTTCAGACATCGATATACAAATTACAAAAGCTGTGAGCATTACCCGTGTATAAAAGGGACATGGAAGCTCTAGCATAAGAGAAATGTGTGATGATCATTCAGTTTCTTAAGAACAAAATCACACACAAAATAATGATTCCCGAGACTGAATCAATTTTCCATATAAAAAGGGGTGGTGTCTTTCTCCCTTTTCTATGTGGACTTCCTTCCTTTTTTAGTTCTAAGTTTGTAGGATAATAGGAAGTCTTGATATNATCCGTCATACTATTTGATTTATAATCTCCACGCCAGAGTCCCAGACACTAAGAGGTAATCCTAGTCTAAGCAACCCCCTTTCTTTTAGTAAGGACTAAGCAACCCCTTATGAAAAGTACATTTCCTAAATACATTCATTACTATTCATAGAACTGCTGGTTTTCCTCTACTAACAAGTTAAAGCATACCGGAAGGATCCAGTTAAGTCTGAGACACCCGGCCAAAGTAGTGTCTGTGCAAGGACATTTGCTCCCCTACTTGTCAATTTGCGCATAAGGTTCCATCCGTGGACGCCACCACCAGTTACATATCGAGTTCCAGTAACTATACTGGCACCTGTCTCCATTTGTTTCCTAGACATAAAACTTGAATTATAGTTCTAATGCTCACCATTACAAGAAAGTTGAAAATTAAGAAAATCAATACTCACTTGATGAATCTTGGCAGGTATTTTGGCTGTAAAAAAGGGTATAAAAGAATCAGACATAAAATTTAAAATTGAAATAGAAAAGCTTGGCATAAAGATTCATACATTCAACTAATAAGGTATCAGTGCCAAGAAAATGCATCACCTTATTCCTCTTAAACACGACTACATGCTTACCACAGGCTCCTCCTGAATTTAAGCCACCACAACCCCCCGGGCCCCCAAATGAAAAATGCGAAGAGAACGGATGAGGAGAAACAAAAATCTAATCATATGGGATCACATAGTTAAGTTCAGAAAGCCTACACTATCAAGTGTCAGTTGTCCAAGGAACAAAGTGTCCCTTTTTCTTACTTTTGAGGGGAGCTGGATGCAGGGGGAAAGTACATCAGTGCAGGCACAGACAAGATATGCAACAATAAGGGCACTGAAAATAACGCTTAATCCACAAAATAAAATATAAATTATTCGATATACACACTCAAGACAGTGGATGATCTGTGAATTACCCGAGCCATTTAAATTGTTTCTTTCCATGACATCAAGCACAAAAGAAACCCACTATACGCCACATATCCCCCTTCTGATCCTTTTCCAACAAAAACAATTGATATTCACAAATAGATAAAGGACCTTCTCCAACAAAGAAAAAAAGACAAAATATAGGAGGGAACCAAACAAAGCCCTTATCTTCAATCATACTTACATGGTGAGAAAGATCTGCGTCCATAATAACAACAAAATTGCCTGAGGCATGCTTCAAACCATGAATATATGCAGTGCCTGAGATAAGAGGAATGTCAGAGCCTATTCATGGTTATCATCTTCTTATAAAAAAAATTCATGGTTATCATATTAAAATGGAAGTACCTAAACCAAGTTTCCGAGGTCGAGGTCTCAATAACTGAAGCAAACAAGAGAAATAAGCAAAGTGTGATGATAAATAGGTATGATCAGAGAAGCATAATGTGCAACAACTGGGTGAAGCAAGAAACTACTAACAATACGATCTTCTCCATATACTTTCTGCAATTGTTTGACAATATCTTGTGTTCCATCTGGACTTCCATCATCCACTACTATTATCTCGAAATCAACATCACTGAGTCAGGGAAAACAAAATTTGCGATAAGTGTCTGCCTATGCATTTTACATAATTTTATCACCTCTAAATACTGCATATGAAAAAATAAGCACTGGGATATTATTCAAATACAAGGAAAAGATGAATTTTGGTCCTCAAAATGGGATCACCCCCCACAACGCCTCTAAATGACGTCTTGAACATGGTGTAAATTTTTTTGCGTCATTATAAACAAAAATGCGGTTGAAATTGAATAATATAGGATCCAACATCTAGATAAATCAATCTCTATAACAATGTCTTCTTGGCCAAAGCCTATTGTCTCGTGGTTGACTATCAATATTCTTAGCAATGACCAAGCAAAAATGAAAAGATGGTAAGGATGTGAAAGACAGAAACTAACTCCCCATCCTTACAACAAATAGTGTTTAAATCTCCTTCCAAAATTCCTTATAAAATGAAAGATTCTTCGAAAATAACTTAAGTGGTGAACAGTGCTTCCAAGAACTGTTAAATGCTTTGACTAAGCCCTTTCCAAATTAACTCCTGATAAGTGATATCCTCCAAAAGCCCTCACTTGGAATTTGTCTGTGAGCCACAACATTTGCCAACTTACCAGTCAATGAATGTGCTCAAAAGTTACAATCTTCACAAAAACTCCCGACCATCTATATTAAATTCTGCAAAAACAGCTAAAAAGATACAATCTTTACAAATGCTCCAGTCAATCTAACCCAAATTTGGATCAAACTGTTAAGAACCCACATATGGTTGTGAGAACATGGGTGGCACGAGAGCTGTAACTAAACATCTTACTCTCTCTCACACAGGCACACAAAAAAAGAGAGAGAGAAGCTAGGGTGGAGAAGGAAGTGTGTGGAAATGCGGAGCTATAACTATACTAATTATCTTTTCTACCTTCCTTCTAACCTCTCTATCACCCGATCTTTCTCTCTGATCTCTGTTTCTCTCTATACTCTCTTGCATTCTTTCTTTATTCTCTCCTATTTTCTTCTCCATTTCGTTCTGTATCTCTATTCTATATCTCTCCTACACAATTCAAATTTGAAGACTACCTTTTTTCTTGATTTTGATTATAAAGGTAACCGTTTTCATATGGATCATAAGCTTAATCGAATATGTCTGCCGGGATATTACACAAACCACCTTAAAAACAACAACTTTTACACAATTCCATTTAATTTCCTCTACGCACCCGCAATTCATACCAAGTTTAAGTTGCTTACGGAAGATCGAATATGAAAAAAAAAACAATTCTTTTTTCACATATCATAAAACCCATTTCGCCGGATGCAAATATTTTCCGAAAAGACAGAAACTTCAATATCAGCGATCAAACAAACAAAAAAAAATACGGCAGAGAGAAAAAGTAAAGAGTGTTTACGAGAGATGCTTGAAGACAAGGTAGACGATGAGAGCAATATTGAGGCGTTCATTGTAGGTGGGTATAATTATACTGTACTTGTTCTTCTCCGCCATTTTTTGATCTCAAAAGTTGAAATTCTCTTTCAGCTCAATGCTAATATACCATTTACAAGATCGATCCACCATTAGCAAGACCGACCCGAGAGTTCTAACTTGGGCCCTGGATTGGTGTTTTCTTTAGATTTTTTTAAAATATATGTATATATATATATGGAAAAAACAAATGAAAATGTATTAATAAAGATATTTACGTAAGATTCAAAATCAGTTTTCTAGAGTCTAGACACGTGATATGGAAAACAAATGAAAATGTATTAATAAAGATATTTATACGCACACATTAAAATTTTATATGATATTTGCCCAGGAAGTTAAAGTGTAATAGATGTAATAACGCTAAGAGGCCGTGACATAATTAATAATTTTCAATTAAAATTTAGTCCAATTAATATATTATTTGATTACTCAATTCAATCTAATACATGGATTACTTATACATCAAAATTGTATTATCTTATATTGAGGAAATAAAGAATAATTAATTCCGGATTAGGACCCCCAAATGACTAGACTACCCCCTTAATCTTTTCTAAATTTTTTGTACAAAATTCAAGAGTATAATTATAAAGAAGATTTTTATAGAGTTTTAAAAACCAAACATAAGACATGGTATACCTAGTTTTTAACACAATGAACCAAACACTTAATAAAAAACAATCCCAAAGATTTCAATCCTTGTATTAGCAGAATCCTCTGCAATACTAATATATATATTACTAATCGCTGCATTATTTGTCTTCATACCAAACGATCGAGTAAAGAGGAAGTATTTTTTTTATGTACTAACGGATTATTTGATACGGGAATAGGATAGACAAAGTATTTTATGAGATCAGCTACCCCGTCATTTATATAAATAAATAATCTCGAGATTAATTAATCTTGTATTTTATCCTAGAATTATTATTTCTTATCTCTGTATCAAACGAATCGGAAGAGTAAAGGGGTTCTTTTTATCCTTTTCTTACTGTACTACTTTATTATATGGTCACACGAGGGAGGTTAATGTGACAAAATGAAATTTGAGGGAGGCTTAAAATTCAAGCCTTGAAGACAAATTCTCAATTCCATAACTGTATTTTTAACTTTCACTCAGTCAAGATAATTAAGTTGG
>JACEIK010003032.1:16001-40017 GCA_018107945.1 Datura stramonium | reverse complement strand
AAGTGGAATCTTCTCTTGTAGGCAGACTTTGCTTGAAGGGAATCATCAAGAGCTAATGACAGATAATAACCAAGAGAGATAGAGAGAGAGAGAGAATAAGGGGATTTGTGATTGTGGGTGGTGGAGGGGATTTCTAGAGGGAAGATATAAGAGGGACATTTAGTCCCTACATATGTTTTTGTTTGCTGCTGATGTTGCTGCTACTTAGACAACCACAAGAAAATTTTCTCAGCAAAGTTTACATATTTACAGCATAAACAAACAGGAAAGTTTTGACCTTTGCTAATTGGAATATCCAAGAATCTCTTTTCATAGTGAGTTCCTCCTCTTCTTCTCATTCTCTTTTGTCTGTGTTTTCAACTTGGATGATTCATCTTGTACACACTTTCCTATGGCTACAAACACTTGCTTTAACCTCTGTTTTATGTCCCAAACATATAACCACTTTATCTTGAATTAGTGAAGCCTATACAGGTTCATAGTATTCTAACCTTGTTGAGAGAATCCAATGATATGCAGTTTTCAGTTTCCTCTTTTTGGCCTCATTTCTTGCAACTTTCTTTTGTTTGAGGTACTGTTGTATAGATCTATATTTTGGTGGTAGCTGGTTATTTCTTCTACTTTTTTGACTTTGGAATAAGATATGTATACCAAGATTACAAAACCCAACTTGGTGGAATATGTTGATTTCTTCATATATTTGATTCTTGGAGCTAAATAATATTTGAAAGTTCCTCTTTTTGTTGTTGTTTTATATTCTTTTGTTCCTCTATCCATTTTTGGATTTACTGCGGATTCTCAGATAGAGCATAAATTTGGCAGATTTGTTTTTTCAAGACTGGAGTTTTTTTTAGGTTAGATTGTGTCTAGAAGGACTGATTACCATAAATTTGGATCAAGTACAGTACTGATCTTAGGAATTTGAAGACAGATTTGATGCGATGGATGAGAGCGTAATTCCTTCGAATCCGTTGTTGACAACCCCATCTGACTATCTCATGGATTTGGATTACATGGATGGACTGTTGTTAGAGGGATGTTGGTTGGAGACTACTGATGGTAGTGAATTCTTGCAAAATAGCCCAGCCATCTTCAATGCACCATTTGACTCTTCTTTTATGTGGCCTACAACTATAGATGCCAACAATGTAGAATTTAATGGAATCACATCAAAGGATGCCCAACAAGAAAAGCAAAGGCCATCGTTCACTGAGAATTTGTCGACAAACCATTGCCAAGAGATAAATTATGCTAAAGTTCAGTCTTTCGGCGAGAATATGAACAATGCCATGTGCACATCAGGTCTATCTGAAAACCATCTAGTTGAAGCTCCTGAGTTGAACAGAAGGTGGTGGATTGGACCCAAAGCTTCATCTTCCGTAATGGATAGATTGATTTGGGCACTTGGGTACATAAAAGATTGCTCCAGGGACAAGGATATCCTTCTTCAACTATGGGTACCCATAAACAGGGATGGCAGGCGTGTGCTCACCACAACTGATCAACCTTTCTTACTAGACCTCAATTGCCCTCGGCTTGCAAACTACCGTGAAGTCTCTGTAAACTATCAATTTCCTGCAAATGAAGATTCCAAGGAGATTGTTGGATTGCCAGGCCGAGTGTTTGCGGATAAAGTTCCTGAGTGGACGCCAGATGTTAGATTCTTCCGAAGTGAAGAGTATCCGCGTGTTGAACATGCACAGCAGTATGATGTACGTGGCACCCTTGCTGTTCCTGTATTTGAACAAGGTAGTCATAACTGCTTGGGTGTTATTGAAGTTGTCATGACCACACAGAAGATCAAATATAGCTCAGAGCTTGAAAGTGTGTGCAAAGCTCTTGAGGTTTGTCTTCTTTTATCTCTCAGAATCTATCAATTCCCTCATTCCCTCTAATTTGTTTTAGTTAGGTAGCTTAAGTTTTATATTTTAAATAAGCCTAAAAAATATAAAGCTTAGCGTAAAGAAATCTATTTGTCTGCCGCATGTTTAATTTGGTGTGGCTCAAGAGCACCACCTTCAAATTGTTTTTTATAAAGTAGCATCACTGATATTTCTTGGTTGTTTTGGGACAGTGTTCATGGGGTTTGATGTCGTTACCCTACTTAGCTAAGTAGTAGAACTATATATGCAGGTGTTTATTCAGTGTTAAGTATTATAATTTGTTCATATATGCTTCAAAAACTGTTAAATCTTTATGTGTTTTATGTATAAAATATAGTTCACAAAGATTCAAGCTGAAACATCAATCCCCAAACGAATGAATATTAGATGGAAGTTACAGAAATTGAGACGGTAATCGTGAAGTTTTTTTTTGAGAAAAAAACGATAATAGTAAAGTTGCAATTCAAAAGGATCTGAAATAGCATGTGTTCCGCTATTAGTTATTGCCTATATCTTCAGTTTGCTAATTTCTCTAGTCATTTGATGTTTTTTTCCTTTATTTAATCCTCATTACTGCTCTTGGTTAGGGGTCAGATTGTTTCTAATCTGCATTCTGTTTATCACGTTCTTTTGGCGTTTGTTTTTAGTTTGCATCAGTCTTCCTTTTGTTCTCCACATGGAATTGCTTGTTTGTCCATAATTTGGTAAATATTGGGGGTCCAGATTCTGAAATTCTCCCAAACTTCTTACTTCTTAATAGGCTGTTGATCTCTCAACTTCTGAAGTTTCAACCACTCAGGATACCAAGGTAATTTATCTAAACTTGCAAAAGAATGCATTTTTGAAGACTATAATTTTTTTCAGCATGATATATGAGATAATTTTATCAGGTATGTGATTTGAGCTACCAAGCCGTATTACCTGAAGTTCTAGAGGTTCTGAAGTCTGCATGTGAGACACATGGATTGCCGTTAGCTCAGACATGGATTCCGTGCATTCAACAAGGCAAAGGGGGTTGCCGCCATTCTGAGGAAAACCTTATTCATTGTGTTTCCACAGAGGATTCTGCTTGCTATGTAGCTGACCCCCGCGTTCAAGGTTTTCATGAAGCTTGCTCTGAGCACCATTTGCTCAAAGGGCAGGGTGTTGTTGGGAGAGCATTCATGACTAATCAACCGTGCTTTTCAGCTGATCTTACCTCTTATAGCAAGTCAGAGTATCCACTTTCTCATTATGCAAAAATGTTTGGACTGCAAGCTGCAGTAGCTATACGTCTACGGAGTATCTCAACTGGTTCATCTGATTTTGTTTTGGAGTTCTTTCTACCCTCAGACTGCAGAAATCCTGAAGAACATAGAAAAATGCTTACTTCATTATCCATCATCATACAAAATGTTTGCCGTACTTTGAGGGTTGTGACAGACAAAGAGTTGCAGGAAGAAACTGTTTCTATGGGCGAAGTGGCAAACCACGCAGTTGAGCAACATAAAGAGCACACTGAAACTTCTCAAGAAAGGACATCGTGGACCTCTTGTGATGCAGAATTCCAGGAGAGTTCTGTTATTTCTGCATTCCAGGATGAAAAACCAGATGAAATGCTGAGGAAAGATTCCATGGAGTTTAGGCACCATAAGGATTCCGGTTCCAGGATGGGTGTCTCTCGTAATCTGGGTAGAACCGGAGACAGGAGACGTGCAAAGGCTGAGAAGACTATTACCTTGCAAACTCTTCAGCAGTATTTTGCTGGTAGCCTAAAAGATGCTGCAAAGAGCATTGGTGGTAAGCATAACTTAATAACTTTCATGGATAAGATCCAAATTTCATTGCCTGCACTTATAACTTTACTTTCTCATTATGGTTTATAATTTTTACGCTGATCCTATTGGTTGCTTTATCCTGTATGTCTTTTTGCGTACGAGGATTTTAACTTGCTGTTTCTTCCTTCCTCTCCTTGCCTATGCCCTTTTGAAATACAGTGTGTCCTACCACTCTGAAGAGGATATGCAGGCAGCATGGAATTAAACGCTGGCCTTCTCGAAAGATCAAGAAGGTTGGTCACTCCTTACAAAAGATCCAACGTGTTATTGATTCAGTTCAGGGTGCCTCTGGCACTTTACAAATTGAATCCTTCTATTCAAACTTCCCAGAGTTGGCATCTCCAAATGCATCGAGAATGAGCCCTTTTGCAGACTCAAAGTCGAACGAATATCCAATGGCCTTGACCACACAACAAGAGGGATGCGTTATGAGCCCCAATCCTGATGCATCTAAGTCACCCTCTTCTTCCTGCAGCCAAAGTTCAAGTTCAAGTCAGTGTTGTTCATCCGGGACAAAGCCACAATCTCACCCTCTGACTATTGCTGGTGATGAAGATCCACTTGTCCAGGAAGAGTCAGTTAATAATGCAGTGAAAAGGGTTAAAAGTGAGCCAGAGCTTCATTTATCTAGTGAAGCAATGAGGAGCATACCAAGATCTCAAAGCCATGCATGTGTTGCTGAGAATCCTAAATCGGAAAGCCTTCTAGTGAAAAAGGGTCCATCGATATCTCAAGAAGAAGCTCCACGAGTAAAAGTAACACACGGAGAAGAAAAGATTAGGTTCCGGATGCAAAACAGTTGGAGGTACAGCGATCTTTTGAGAGAAATAACAAGGCGGTTTGGCATAGATGATCATAGTGGACTTCAACTCAAATACTTGGATGATGACTCTGAGTGGGTTCTATTAACATGCGATGCAGACCTGGAAGAATGTATCGATGTTTGTATGTCTTCCCAAAACCAAATGATCAAGCTCATCTTAGTTCACGATTCCCAGCATCATTTTGGAAGCTCCTTCGGTAGCAGCAGTCCTATATTAGTACAGTAGACAACTGGCATAGCCTTAGTTGCAAGTAGTTGCCAAAATGGATATAGTTTCCTTTTCTTTAGGTATGAGACTGGAAGAAATGTTGATTGCTTAATTGTAAATCCATGCTATTTGAGTTTTCATGTAAGTCAATCCTTTTGACTGTTACCAATTAGTATTGAGCCGTAAGGCTATTATTGTTTCATCTTAGAGTACTCAACTCATTATCATTCAAATTTTGCTAATTTGTTGAAATTTTAGTAATTTTTTGCATATATATGTGCGCGCGCGCGCGCTTGTTCTGTGTCAAAAATACTGAGTTCAGATGAACCCATTGGCCCAAGGCTGCATGTGCCTTTTCCATTTGGTTTATTATAAAGATTTTTGAACTCACTTACTGAAGAGATGAAAGAATGGGATCTGAAATTCCTGAAGGCTGTAAGCTGATGCTGAAGTCTATCCCCTTTAAGAACACTGACTTAAGAATTTGACCTTGCTTTGTTTGCTGGTTCTGATTCTATATTTGCACATTTGTACCATATTTGGATCTGCTGTTAGAAGTTTTAATGGTAAAAACTAATGATTTGGGCATAATGGACAGATGTTACAGGCTTTCTATTTGACTTATGCATAAGATAAGTATTGAACTTGTCTTGTAAGTGAGAGGTTTTTCAGCCTCCAATCAATTTCCAATGGAAGATGATTATTTGTTGCATTCTCAAATATCCTTATTAGATTTCTAAATGTCTGAGAGGGTTTGTCCCACATTGATTGGAGAATGGAGGTCTGCTTGTATGGACTTGCGCAATCCTCCTCTCATGAGCTAGTTTTTAAGGTTGAGTTAGGCCCGGATGTCATGCATTTCTTTACACTAAACAAAACAAGATATACCTATGCTTTGTGGTGAACCTCTGTTGCAAATTTCCATCCATTTTTCAAGTGGCAGAGATACCCAGGCAGTGCAGAAAGTAAAGAGATACTAAAGCCACAAAATTCATGACTGAGAAACCATAGATATGTATACCTTTCCTCTTTTACTTCTTTTACAGAATATAATTGTATTAATTTACATTTAACAAAACTATTCTGATGTGTTCTCCAGAAGGTTATACATGCAGCCATGAACATTCAAGGGCTGCCCCTCCTAACCCCACCCCCCACCGCAAAAAAAAAAACAAAAAAAAAACCCACCCTTCAACCCAAAAACTAGAGGAAAAAGAAAAGATTATGTATCCCTACAAAAGCCAGCTCTTTTAGTGCATTAGCTTGTATCAGAATTGTGCTGTGGTCCAATTTTCCTGCTTGCTATCTCATGGATCAAACATCAAGTCATGGCTTCTGAACAAAAGAATATATTTCCTACAGAGGAGACTCTTTAACACCTGATTAGATTAGAATTGGGAAGATGTAGATGGCCGATCCTCTTGCTTTTCTACAAGCACACATCTTGATGGTGGACCAAAAATGCTTAATAGCACCTGCAAAGGAGGTGCAAGTAGACTATTTAGAAGGCATAGCAAGTTCCCTTCAAATTTCAAAATCTCCATGAATTATTTCCCACACAGTTTAACATCTCACAGGGATCTGGAATTGCTACCAATACAATCGTCAACTTAAGAGTTCTAAGATATTTAAGTAAAAGTAAGGATTAAGTACACTAGTTAAATTGATTGTACTCATATGGTAATAGTATGAATTGCTTATGATTGAGAAGTGGCGCATAAAAGCCCACATGTACTTTATCTTAGTAGAAATGAGAAAGCATTTTGGGAAAGAGCATATATATATGTTCGAAACAGAGATTCTTTGTTAGGAAAATACAATTCTATGATCATTATTTAGTAGGATGCATATAGTTTAAATTTTTGTGTAGCAACACTATTTAGCACACTTGAAGAGAAATGACGGAACTTTTTAGTTCTAATCACAGAGTAAAAACTAAAGATTAGGAAAAAGATTGTGCCAAGTCCGAACTCACCATAAAATTCTTTTACATACATTCAATTTAACATTAAAGATTTTGGTAACAATTAATAGCATTAGTAATTAGTTTTGAAGGTTGTGAAAGAGAAAATGTAGTCGATGGAAGAAAAGAGATTACTTCAAGCACTTACAGGTAAAAATACGAGTCCATGTAGAAAACCAAGAAGAACCAAAGCCAGGTACATTTGGAAGTAGTAAACCTGCAAAATGTAAGTTAAGATGAAAACAACCAGAACATGTGGCTCACTCCATTTATGACTTTGTCTGCAAGTGACATACCACAAAAACTTCTGTCCTTGAGAAACAAAGAACAATGACACCGACAAGCTTTGTAAGCGTGATCCCACTGTAAAAGATGGGAATATTAAAAAAGTGAGAATTCTTTGACAGATACATATTTTCTTCAATATCTACCACATTTAAAAGACGGATATTCGTTGTGTCGCTCTGGTGCATTAACAGCTTAAATTCATCATGCTCTTTTAGGTCCATTAGCTATTCTCTGTTCCAGCAGTAAGCATAACAACAACTTACCCAGTGTACTCCCACCAAGTGGGGTCTGGGGAGGGTAGAGCGTATGCAAACCTTACCCCTAAGAGATAAAGAGACTGTTTCCAATAGACCCTCGGCCAGCAGTCAGCATGGAATTAGATCCTTTTCTAGTTTGTTATGGGAGCTCATTACAGGTCACTCAATTTCTATGTTTCAAATATATTGACATGACTAGCCATTCCTGACAGTTCCTCATTTTATATGATATAGCTATGTCCTAAAATTCGAACATTCATGGACATGTACTCATATCATGTTAATATTCTGCTAGCCCTTAATTACTGCTTTAGAAAGGACTTGTAGACTGTAGTTATATCTATTTATAAACACGCTGACACAGTATTGTTAATACCATTGAAGATAGTTTCACCTATTGATAAAACAGAGCAGTAAAATCAAATGTATTCTTTTTACGCGCTCTAACATAAGGAGAGATCAGTAGACATAATCCACGCTAGCTTCTCCAACAGTAAGAGAATGCCAGACCTGAATACAGAAGCACCCATAGTAGTCAGCGCCTCCTTCATGCGTTGGTTTCTATCTCCACTGCTAACCTACATGAAGTGCAGAAGAATGTTAAAGAGAGAATTATAGGATGAATGCCTCTAACTGAAGATACAGGAAAATAGGAAAAGATAACAAATAATGAAACCTTGCTCAAGGAGAAATAGAGCCAAACAACATGTTTTGACTTCCTATTACATGAGTTGGGTCATAATTTATTTGTTTTTTACAGCCCAAGCTAAGGTTTGAGGCACATGTATAATTTGCTAGGAGGTTCATTGCTGATAACTCAATGAAAGATGTCATTCAAACAGTTTACTTCAGAGGCCTAAGTTTTACTGGAACCTATTAGTCATTCATTCTACTCACTCAGACAGAGGTTCCCTCTCAATCCTTTGGAGACAATTATATTTGTTTAATATACAGTATTCTCTACTTAACCTACTCAAGTTGATCTTCATTCTCTCATTATCTTAAACAAGAAAAGTAGACCAGATAGATCACTCTGATAGAAGACCAACCAAGAAGGCATGTGTTATATGGACACAGAATTCAACAGCAATACCAACGGCCATCACAAGGTTAACAACAGATACAGCATTGAGCTGGATTTTTAGGATTGCCATTACTCCCTGCAAAATTATGTAAACTGTCAATGCTAGAGAGATAAAAATCAAGTGCAACGTTATGAACTCAAACAATTGTTCAAGAAGAAATATACCATAAGATCCAGAACAATCATTGTCAGCACAAGCAAGATAATTGCGGAAGTCCAGAAACTAGATGTAGCAAAAGGTGAAAAGAAACAGAGTTAATATTACAGATACAAAATATAAAGGTATATGTGTTCCAGAAAGCAAGAAAGGATATAAATGGGATGGCATTCCAAGAGATAATCTACTTACCTACATGTGATAACTAAGCATACAATAAATACAGCACCTGTAAAAAATGAAGAAAAAAAATTACATAATTAATGTCTCTCAATGGTTGGTCATTTTAAAACTACCCAATGTTTCCAAATTGAGAAATGATAACCAGCATATGTAAAGAGAAAAAAGATTTCAACATATCAATATAGTCAAAGTTATATCATGCATCAGCTGAAAGGTGCATTAAGAACAGAGAGATGATACTGACCAATAGCAATAGCTAAGTTAATTAGGGCTGTCCTCCATATGCTCAGATATTGCTCAAAGAACATATAAAACACTGCATACGGGAAGATCTCCATCTGCAAAAGAGGAGATATAAGTCATGGCTAATACACAGAATCTATTTTATGGAAATGCATGCCAAGTGTGCGATCGCCTGGAAGATGATAATGGGATGAATAACAGACTGATACCAGCTTATTATGGGTTTAATTACATGGTGCAAAACTCCTTCACTTGGCACAATTTCCTTTTATGCCACAATGTTAATTTGTTCTTCCTTTTTACCTTGAATCTTACAAGTATAGGTAAATTATATTCTAGTTATATAAAATCTGCAAGACACGATGTACAACCATCTAACCTCCAGAATCTCTTAGAAAGTTCCACGGTATATTTTTTTTACTAAAACTTCCATATTACAACTATAACATGCCTTTTGGTTTTTGGATTAGATAATCACTACTCCAGATAATCTTCCTTCTGGTACAACCAGAATTGGCATAAACAGAAGTAAGAGTATTCTCTCTATAAAAGACCTAATTGCTGCTATACTTTTCACGTTCATGACACTTCAACTACACTCTCATCCATCTTATCTTGCCTATCTCCCCTCTACCTTCAGTGATTATCATTTCAACTTCTAAAAAGGACAGCTTGACGAGATTAACCAAGTTTTCCAGCAGTAATTGCTTTGTGCTGCAATAGAACTTGCATCTGGAATTTCCATTATCTGCTAACCTCTTGAATTCCAAAGAACGAATTGCAGCAGATTGTTGACCACAATCTTGATATACTTAAATTAACTACCATTATTAATACAAAAACAAATGAGTTGAATACACGAATAACAATGCTCTGCGAGCTATAATGGGAAATAAAACAGAAGAACAACCAGAACTTGCTTGCAGACAGTACCATTAGTTTATCACCAGAAAGTGTAAACTGATAGATGAACAAATCAAAAGGAAAGAGATAATCTTGGTACAGATGTAGATTATCACTAGAGTTGTCATTAAAAAAAATAGTAGACCACAAACAGAGGAAGCACAGTTAAGCTCCTGAAAATGATATCAATACTTCATTATGTTGCATTCAGAAATTACCTTTAGAGAATCAGAAACCCTTGAACTGAAGTCTCGTGCAGCCCTCATGGAATTGACATAGTCAACCTGAAGAAGACGGGTTAAGATCGAAGGCATGGACCCCTAGACAAAGTTTAGTGAACTATAAGGTAAAGGGTTGCGAATGACTATATACTTGTTTGTTAAGAGGCGTGTGATATGTACGAAAGGCTGATGCTTTAATAATACNTCTGATTAGTCATAATAGAGGTGAGAACACTATTCTAGAGGTAAAGGGTTGCGAATGACTATATACTTGTTTGTTAAGAGGCGTGTGATATGTACGAAAGGCTGATGCTTTAATAATACCATCCTCATAGCCTGGTGAACAAAACAAAAAGAATAAAGATATAATTAATGGGAGCTGATTCAATGGAACAACTGCTACTGACTGAAAGAATCTACATCATGTTCAAAAGAAACAACCAAATATACATATAACTGATCAACCTTCAAGCTCCACATTAGTGGTGTAAGCCCCATTGCCACCTTTAGCACAATCGCTGGAAGGCAATGCATTCAGGAACCATGGAAGCTTTTCTCGAAATTGTTCAGTCGTAGGGCGACCATTTGCAAAATCTGAATGACGGAAACACTGAAGGATACGAATGTGAGGAAATTAATCAATTCAACAGTTTTCTGTTGCCTTTATGATTTTCATGAAACTGAGGTATTCATCACATGATTCTAGCTTGAGTGGATAATGTCCAAGAAGTATTTCTCAAAAGCAAAAGTAAAAAACATATTTGAAACTGAGGAACACATTTTGCTTATTGGCACATTGTGACATAAAGCATACATAACAAATTATAGCAGATAAGAGTTATTTGGATTACCGTTGTGCAATCCTTGCATACTCCATTCAAGCTACAGGAGCCACTACTGGGCGAACAACAAGGTGGCTGAAAGAAAACAGATACTTATAGTGAGCAATTTAATACTACTATTTTAATGTATTACTCCCTCTGTCCTAATTTATGTGGCACGCTTTCCTTTTTAGTCCGATTCTTTTCTATAATTGAAAACAATGTAACTTCAAATTCGCTTTTACCCTTAATGAAGTGATCAATGAGTGTTTTAGACCATAAATTTCAGTAGTCTTCCTTTCTTTCTTAAACGTTGTGCCAAGTCAAACATTGCCTTGGAGAAAACTATTAACCATTTTATTTAATAATATTATGTTAAGAAAACTATTGTTTGTAAATTATTTGGAGATGCTTCTTAAGAAAGAAAGTAATCGAACCTGATCATCAGGAGGACAAAAACTACTATTTGTAAATTTTCTACAGCATCCAAAAGCTTCTGGAGATATCCAAACAAGAAAATCATCAAGCCATGAAGCAGCCGGTTTAGCAATGTAACTTGATTCTGGTACTAAAGATGCTCTGGCAATCTGCAGGATACAAATTTAAGCTAAGTAATGCAGACCAAAATGAGGAAAATTATCCCCTCAAGCAAAAAAGATACATAAACTGGCATCAATGAAGAACATATGCAATACAATTTAGAAGGTACATGATCTCTAAGTAGGATGAGCTAAGGAGTTAGGGTCAGCTATAAACGAAATGTCATCACTTTTTCCAAACCCAGCATCCAAAAAACATAGGCTAAGACCGAAAATAGACCACCAGGATGAAGAGAGACAACTCTACATGTAGCTTAATTACAGGAAGACTCCACTTCACAAGACTAGAGAGCATGTCAATCACATGATTCTTCAAAAGGAACAAGAGTTTTACCTCATTCAATAGAGAATCGGAGTTACATTGGCTGATAGAACATAGCTGGTTTGTTTGTCTTGATTCAGCACTGAGAAAGTAAAATGACATTCTCAATCATTAGGACTATCGAATTCAACATTACATCTTCTACCAATAATAGCTCAATATTCTGACATTTAATTCATGCAAAAGACAGTTAACCAAGCAATTTGCTCATAGTTTGAACAGGGTAAGCAAGAGTTTTGTCATAGGCATGCAAAATCATTCCAAGAACAATTTCTCTTATTTAAGGAAAGGTAATAACAACAAACAAGTGAGCACATTGAGAAACATTTTGCTAAATAAAAGGAGCATGTTATCCATAGTACCTAAAGTTATAGTTCTTGACAACAAAGTACAGAGGTGGTCCAATTCTGAGATATTCTGAGATATTATTGAAGTAACCCTGCAGAAAATAACATATACCATACTTAGCAACTCTATGAAAACCAGAATTGTATATGCACATTACTTAGGGTACTAAACCTGAAGGTATGAGTCGCGAGGAAGAACAATTTGTTGTTCCAAACCAGGTTCAATCCTTGTACATAATGCCTTGAAGGATATAAGCATAAGGAGATCAAACTTCCCCCACGAGGTTGCTCAATATAATAAAACCAGCAGAAAGAGATCAAGATTACATAGTAAAAAGATGGTGCAACTTACAATACTCGCCAATGCAAAAGCAGCAAAGACACATATGACAACAAGTTTTACCCCCCAGAGACTCAAGATGGGGGAATGAATATCCTAAAAGTGAAAAAATGAAAATAAATCAAATCGGTTAACAAATACAAAATAAAACAGCTCCAGTTATCAAGATCACCAAGTAGAGCAATATATAACATGTAGAGAACTCTTCACTCATCAGCAGCATAAAGCTACCAAGATGTACAGAACTCCCATAACATTACCAAGATCTCTACCATAACAAGGTCAAAATGTTGAAGCACGAGATGAATAATTGATTATGATCATGGTTTGTTGGGTGCTGGAAGAAGAAAGGAAGCAAGAGCAAAAGTATGGCTTGGGAAGTAACTACTAAAATTAAGACAAAGAAACCGCAGGCCTTACGAGGACAAGGAGCACATCTCTGTATTTGATGCAGATGATATCTATATTTTCATTTATTTTTGGTGCCCTTACAATACTCAGCCATATCGAAATGACAAGAGAGATCTGGTAGAACGGAACTCCTCTTAATTAGGATTTCAACTTTCCCTTTTGTCATGGCATTTTACTCACTTATCAAGAAGAAGTAAAAAAGAAAAGGAATCAAAGAAAATCATAAACAATATCCAGTCCTTCAAGATCTCATATGGCTTATATGTAATAAGTACTTCATACACATCTTTAAAATAATAGCTGCAATATGAGCAATATCTTCAAAGTTCCTCCTCATAGTCATATGTTTAGATTTTGCATGGTCAAACCTAGAAGTTTATGACTTTGAAGGGTAAAACTAGAAGTAGCAGGATCAAACAGATGCTATTGTTGACCGATAGTACTCAGGCATGATCATATATAAGTACACACGAGAATGCAACCTTTTCGTTTAGATTTTAGACAAACCTTGTACTAGATAAAGAAAACAAACATAAAAAGCATTTCAGAGATCATAAGCTGATGTTCAGAGAGCACAAAGGATGATATCTATCCATTACCTTCATATACCGTACCAGCAATCCAGGTTTTCTCTGTTGATTACCTAAAAAATCATTTGATATAAGGGCTTCATTCGATTGGAAGAAAATTAACAGCCTTAGCGAAAAGCTCCTACATTTACCTTTTTCAGGATCAGCGTTTGAACCAGACACTTTAATACATGGGAAACAATCAATCCTGTTATCTTCAGCTCTCAAAAAATCAAAACAAATCAAGGCAACAAATGCAGTAACTTGCAGAAGGAAGTCCAACAAAACGGCCAATGCTGCAGGACAAAACACGGAAAAGGGATAAGAACAGATGCCCCAGACACAGGGTCGTTAGATACTCAAATAATATTTGCAACTTTCTAAACCTAGAATCACGCTGTTCCTGACCTGCGAACATGGAAAAAACGCGGCATGCTGGCATTGGAATGAAACTTCCCACTGCAAATGCTAAAACCTCTGAAAGACTAGCTAGTGTAATTGACGGTCCAACTTCTACAAGAGCATTGCTAACTCGTCCTTCTAAAGGCAGTTCCATTGGCTGTCTCTTAACAGCATTCACCAGAATGCACATGTTATCTACCCCAACCTGAGAAAATATGGTGATTGACAATGAACATAAAGCAAAAGAAAGGGTAAGAAGTATTTTTTTAAGAAAAAAGGATCAACATGTAAAGAAAAAAGTAAAAGAAAAGGAGACTGTCGAAATTCAACTTACAGCCAAAACAAGGAAAGGGATGACTTCCATTATAATGAGTGTAGATTTCACACCTACTGCACTGAAGAAACCAACTGATCCAAGAACAGAGAGCATAACAAGTATAACTCCAGAAAGACCAAGCAAGACCTGGAACACAACAATCCATCAGAAAGAATGTCAAAAAGAAAACAGGACTAATATAAACACCATCTTTCTAGTGAGAACGAAAAATTCAAAGCAACCATTGAGTATGTCGATGTTGATTCTCATTGTATGTTCTTTTACAAAAATCTCTGTGTTAACTGAATAGTAAAAGTTGCAACAGTCATGAGTCTGTGTTACTTATGGTTGATGGCACGCAGAGCCAAAAGCATTGTACCTTAGAGGAAATATAACAAGAGGAGAAACGAGGAGTATCGCCCAACGTCAAGGATATATAGGCAAACATCACAAGATAGCTTATCTGGAACAGAGCAAGTACAAAAAGAAACAGATGAGCAACAGAGGAGGTGAATGATATAATACTCATCAAGGTGAGTCAAGAAGACATGCCAAAGTAAATATGAAACTCTAGGGGTTCACTCCCTTACCAAGATAGTAATAGCATCTGCTGTGCTCTCCCTTTTTAACTCTTCCTCAACAGAACTTTCTGATGAAAAGGCGAGGGTCAAATTCTTTGCTTCCACCATAGGCAAGATCTCATCCTGCCCATAGTATCAGAACTAATTAGACACATAGTCAAAGGTAATCTAGATTAGAAAAGGATGCTCAAATTTTCATTTAGGATCTCTCAATGACTCCTGTTATCAAGCTTTCTTTTTTCTGTACTTTATTTTATCAAATAAAATGTTGTCAAGCTTTTTAGAGTCCGTAGAAGGCACATAGTGGCATGAACTATTAGTGAAAGGAGCATAGTACAACATGCAAACCTTCACTAACTGAATGAAAGCCTTTTCCCAGGCCACTGCTTTCTTAGAATAGTTGCCCTCTTTATCAATTGCATTATTCACAGGATATGTCACAATGAAAGCGGAAGCCTGTCTCAGAAACATATATATCATCAGGATACAGCTTACAATAACATTGTAATCAGTTATTTAAATCACGAATTTTAAGCACAAAAGGCAAAAAGAAGTACCTCAGAGTAATTGTTACCAGAGAAACCACCAAGAGCAGTATTTGGATCAAGTGGAGCTTTGAAAGCACTCAAACAGCTCTCTGCTGAAGTATAATGCTAAAGGAAACAGCAAAAGAAGATTGATAATGAGATTTAACATTGTTGTTTTAGATTGTGAAGAAGTATGAAATGAAAGTGGATGTCAAAGATTGAGAAAGACACAAATTATACGGAAAACTAAGCACACTGATTTATTTCCAATGCTTTAAACTTGAGTGTTGAGCCGGGGGTGTGTCGGAAACAGTCTCTCTACCTTCCAAGGTAGGGGTAAGGTCTGCGTACACACTATCCTCCCCAAACCCCACCTTATGGGATTGCACTGGTATGTTATCGTTGTTGTTTCTTTAAACTCAAGTGAGAAACTTTGTTAGCTGTTCACTTCTTAATTTCCTTCTGAAGACAATAAGAATTTGACTGTTAGAATATCCAGTTCCTTGGTGGAAAGATATGGTAAGAACCCTGAGTAGACACAAGCTGAAGGAACTCTATTTGTTTGCTCCTCCAATCAGTTTGAAGCAACTTGCTCATTCCCTGAGCTCAGGATGGATATAAAAAACAAAACAAGGGCATCACAGATCTATGGCGCTAAGTTAGTTTATCAGAATACTCGGGATACCATGAAAATTTGGATATTCTTTGTTTAGAGCTGGATGTATCAGGTTGGTCCCTGGGTATCATCTGCTGATTTAAATAAAAGTGACTGTCAATTTGATTTAGATATTTTTTATCCAAACTATGTCACATGTTCAAATCCCAGAATTTCTGAAGTCAATTTATTTGGGCATGGATATCTCAAGTTGATGTGTGCATGCTAGAGGAAGACGCACTACCTTTACCCATGCTTAAACTACACAAATAGAACTCCAGACAGCAGTAGCATAATGCTAGTCTGCTTTGACATGGAATTGAATGGATGCAGCAAACAACAATGTGGACCAGAAAAGCAAGTTATCGGTAAAGTCACTAAATAATAAAGGAAGAAGAATATTATAACAGTGACCAGAGACAAAAGGAGAAGGACAGTAAAGTAAATCAGTCCTGCATCACAAAGTTAGATCAGAACATACCTGAAAACAGTACTCAACATGTTCAATACCTCCATAACTATCAAAGTTATTGCTATCCATTTTGAAATACTGCACATCACATAAGTGGGAATCAGTTGTAAGTACATTTAAGGGGGAACTCAGAGATGTCTTTGACATACATCTGTAATAGCCGCCATCATGGACAATTAACAGAAGCAGCAGGAGTCACTAGAGATGAGATAAACAGATAACATTTGGACAATGAAGGAAGAAACAGAAAGTTAACGGAAAATCATACAGTAAACAACATCTAAGTAATGGCATGTCAAAGAGTCATTACACTCAATCATAGAGCAGAGAGAAAGCACAAGATCATTCCCAGCCCAAGGAACTTTACTTCTTTTTCTCCCATAAGTACTCAATGTTTGACATAATCTTCAGACCAATCATTCTTCAACAAGAGTCAGCGACAAACTTGAGAACTTGTCTCAAAATATTAATAGTGATAAGTTCAGTTAATGTTTGCTTTACTACGAGATATATTAAGGAAAACTGCAATAAATAACTTATATAGTAATATACCTGAAGAATACTTTGAGTAGCGCATTCTACGCCAAGTGGCTTCATACAAATGTCGGGCAGAGATACCATTGAGCCAGAATAGTTCGCTTGGATTGCATCTATCTATTCAACATGGAGCAAACTTAGTTTCTAGGAAAAAAAGAAATACTAAGAATATATTTCAATTGCTTAAATCATGAGATGCACAAAACCATAAAGCGGAAGTCAAGAGATGTTCACTCATCTTGCAGGTAATTGAAGGGAGCATGATTCCTCCGAGTCTAAGACAAAATTCGAGAAGATGAATTACCTTTTTTTGTATGTCAAAGAGTAACTTCATGTTGTCTTCAGTAACAATAGGAGGAGACTTTCCATTATCTGCGTCCGAGATTGTACCAATTATGAGCTGCAAATTTTATAAGGTGATAATAATTTCCATGAGATTCAAACGTCATTCAGTCCACCCCCACCTCAAAAAACGAAAGAAAATGAGAGACACATTAAAGCTCCCTTTACCTTGATAGATGGGAAAAGTGGGATTCAGCTACTTGAGTTTTAAGGATACTAATTTAGTAAAAAAGGAAGAAGTGAGAAACATAGTTTAAATACATCCGAACTGTAACTGGATGCAAACATGACCAGAATGGCGGACCTATTTCTTAAAAGATTTAAGTTGAAGAGGCAATAGAACAGTGTACAGCAGCAGAGCTAAATAAAAGAAGATCCATTGAGCTAAATGATATATAGGTGGACTTAAGTTGTAAGCAATAGACCAGGTGCTGGAAATAACCAGCAACCATGTATGAGGCACAAACATATCTAAGTAGGTGTCATTGCTGAGTGCTTAAAGCAAATGGAGACCATCAAATCAATCCTTTTCAATATATATAACAGGTCCTTGTTTTTGCTTTCATAATTCTATAGTGTTAGTTTTGTCATCATTTTGAATTACTCCTGAGAGACACTTAAGACAAGTTTTTACAACCAAAATACTTGCAACTCGTCTAGAAAGTACGCAAGTCAATTAGTGTAAGACACATAATATACATGTGGCCGTAGAATTACGGATTTAAAGGCAAACTATTGGATACTACAATAGAGAAATATTTTACCAAGTCTGACTTAACAACATACAGGCAATAGTAAAAGTATCTAGCAGAAAGCACAATGAAGCAGAACCTGCTCAATTCTATAAAATGGTGCAAGGTGACTGTCAAAAAACAGTTTCTCCTCTGCAGCTCTACTCCCATGGCCGACCCATAGCTGAAAGTATCGATGTGGAATTTCAGCACATGTGTAATGCAACAAAGTAAAGATAAAGCAATGGTATATACAAGCAAATACAATCTTGTTAAGTGGATGAAATGATATATAGGAAATTGAGACAGCTAAGACACATCATACCTTCTCCGGCCTTGTCTCAACTTTAAAACGGAAAAGGCCCAAGCAGAGCACCAGGACGATGAACAATGATGAAGACAATACAAGGATTGGATTTCTAGCCACCCATGTTCCATATCTCCTGGAAAAGGGGGGTTGTTTACACACACATTTCATTTCTGCAAGAATAATACTCAACCAATCACTGGTCAAATGATTAAAAGCATAGTGAATCACCTGTAGAACTTTGACATATATCCTTGTACAATTGAGAGTTGAACACCACTTGAAATTTGAGGGACGTCTTCAAGCATCTGAAGTTTTCAAATGAGTTATAAACGTGAGGAGATGATATAGAGACATCTCATGGTGAAAATACCCATTATCGGGCGAGCTAATTACAACAAATAGAACATCAATTTTTTAATATTCAAGGAAAGAAGCTTATAGAATCCAGCCATCTTTTACAATATTTAAACTACAAATTTAGGACTACGGTGAATGGTGTTAGTTTAGCAGACACTTTACTTTATGTAACTGGATAAGTATTTAAGCTGCGCTTTCAAAAGGAACGACACATTTTACAGACATGAATGATTTGCCAAACTCACATTTTGACAGACTGGAGGAACTAGAAAGTAATGTAGCACTAATATGGAAAATAAGAAAGGAGAAATCACAGACAAGCAAACAAATCAGTGAGAGATTGCAAATTGGCATTCACCTGCATGGGAATATTCTCATCCTTTTGCCTGCTGCTTTGGCGGATGACACCATTTCCAGTGGTACTGATCAATGGCTTTGTTCTCGAAACTGGAGTCTCTTCTCTTCTTTTATGGAGAAAGCCCCATCCAAGAAAAACGGAGACTAGTACAACATACAGAATTGTAACAGCAACTTCAATACACTTCACCTGCATCAATCAGTTTGCAACTGCATAAAAAAAAAATCTTGCTGTTCTACCAGTGCAACAAAGACCGATTTTACGAGTTACGCTCAACGCTGAAATTCAATCTGAGCCATCATGTGTATAAAATTATAGAAGAAAATATATCATGTGACCCAGTATAGTGGGCCTCTTTTCACCTTGAGAGACCCAATTCTCACTGAACAAGAACCTTCTGTCTGAGCAGGAGGCGGAGCTGAACTTGAGCAAACAGAAGCTGAAGGGCAATCACCACATGAACATCCTAGTGATGTATCACCGCATGAATACGTAGACACGTTCATAGGTTTCATTCCAGATGACTCAGGAGCAGTTGGTCTAAAATTAATTGCATATGGAGATCCAGGGACTCCAGGTAGTGCACGTCTTCCAATAAATGTGTACCACTCTGCCAAATTAAGTGTCAGCACAGCAATTACAGACTAGATAAAAGATATCATACTGTTATCCACGTCACCCTAATTCTCTCTCTCTCTCTCTCTCTCTCAACAAAAAAAAAAGGGCAACTGCCAATTTAATGTGCGTGTATGTATAACCTCTTCAACCCAATGCAACAGGCCCTCCTGATATGATAGCACAAACCCAAAAACTATCCTTATTGAGGCATGGCAGGATGAAGACATGCAGATTTTTTTTACATGTGTGCATATATTCACAGTCAGGAACCAGGGAAAAGACAATTTACCTCTGAAATTTTTAGCACCTGCACCAATGAATTCTATCGCTCTGGTATTCATTGTACCAAACTTTACATCCTTGCAAGATTCGTACAACCCCTCACCAAAAGTGTCAGTTATGAAAAAATCAATTCCATCGACAGTGGAATTCTTTTTGACCTGAAAATAAGAAAATCATGAATCGCCTAGTCAAAGCAATTTAGGACAATTGGTGCCACATACAAAACATGATATTTTAGATTAAATCATATTTCCCTGAAGTGTTTAGGGAATTGGTACAAAGTGTGGACAAAATTAAAAAATAACAAAATGACCACATAGGTAGGTAGCGCTTACCTTGGAAATGGATGCGAAATTGAGGATGAAATTAAAAATACAAAATGGCCACGTAGGTAGCACTTACCTTGGAAATAGATGTGACATTGATAAACTGGCTCTGGTTCGGAGAACATGTAAGTTCACAAAACAAATTCAAAAAATTTCTCAAGCATGCTGGACAGCCCACAAGAAAGGGAATTGCCTACAAAAGAAGTTAATTAGATAAACAGGATTTCATAATGAGAAAGAATTGGAGAAGAGAACTGTCACTATTTACACATAACTCAATATGGAAAATGTCAACCGCCCCAACCCCTCCCAAAAATGAAATACATAGTTTAAATGTACACACAATAAGAGGATCAAGATGTTTTTGTGTAAAATTACTCTGAAACTTATAGCATTTTTTCTACGTATTATACTCTTATAACCACCCTACTAGCCAGAAAACAGAAGCGATTGAAGAGCCATTATATTGTATGCATAGATATTTCCTGTAATTCCTTTCTTCCACCTGCTCTCCCCATTATCCTATGCAATTTTTTTCTTTCAACTTGCATTTATTCATCAATGACTTCTGACGATTTAAATTGTGCACAGTGTGCCCACCAATATGTACTAATATTAATCAGACAAGTTATCGTAAGTAAAGGTTTTTAAAACAAAACTGAAGAATGAAACAGTATATATTCTAAAAGATCTCAATTGTGACAAAAATCAAGAACTTTCCTCAAGTGAGAAGGTTAGAGTCATCTCCAACTCAGCACCTGTCCCACAAAAATACAGGACCCTGTTACTTTGACAACCATCAAATGTGAGAGCTGATTGCTAAAGCGACCCCCAAGTCAAAGGAAAAAGATGCTCCGTCAGACAACCTTACATTTGTTTAAAAACACTTCCCAACAAAGACCCTCGGAGCTATCAAAATTATACTCCTAATTATCTTTATTGTTAAAACCACTCAATTTTCAGATAAACATTCTTAACATTAGGGGCTGAGGAAAGCAAACAAGATCCAAAATAAAATCAAAAATATGGAAAAGCCTTGCAGCACAAAAATCTTACTTGCTGGACTTGTGATCGCAAGGTATCAAATTGAGTCTCCGTACAACAGACATTTCCAGTTATCGTTGGGCACAAACTTTGGATTTTTGATGAAAGTAGCTCACCTGGCTGCAAAGCACAAGATATTGTACATAGTAACATTAAAATATCAGGCGAACATAATTTGGATATCCAAACAGTTTTGGAGTAATACAATCAAAAGAACCACATATAAGTATCTGAGCATGGGGATTTCCTTCATTCCTTTTGGTCGGGAACAACCTCTACCCCACAAGGGTATGAATACATCCTACCCTACCCAAACCCCACTCGTGGGATTATACTGGTGNTGGTGGTGGTGGTGGAGGTTGGAGGGAAGTCGCATCAGCAAGACAGAGACGATAGGAATGAGGGGGCCAGATCTTGTAGAGGCCAACAATTATGAATGGCTAACTCAGGATAGCCACCATACCTACATTAATATGATGAGGCAAATAATAGGTACTCCAAATGGTTCATAGATAGTATCCAACAGTATTTACCTTCACGGAAGGGGAACCAAAGGGACAGTTCAGAACTTTCCCGTCACTGCGTGCTCCACAAATGTCATACATAGCGCAATATCCTTCAGCATGCCTTTGTCTAACCAAGTGAAAAAATTGAAGAGTTCAAACTATGACGGTTTGCACTTCATAAAATTCATGAAAGATGGGACAGATTAAATTCAAGAGTTTCAGCCTTATACTTCATCTACTCAAGCTCTTATATAATTAATAAGGACAGGAACTGATTTAGCTTTACCTAGATGCTCTATTTACTTACAAGCCTGCATGGTTATAATAAGGATAAGAACTAATTTAACTTGACCTTACATTGATTGCCAGTCAGATGAAATGAATTTTGTGAGCCAGATTAAAGTTAGCCAGCAGGAACATCACAAAATGTGAAAAGTATACCGCTTATTTGGTTGTGTCGAGGAAAAGTATTATCTGGAACAATAGAAACCCAAGACTACGGACTTCTACAGACAAAATCAAGAATCATCATTCTTTCATTTCGATACAAGAAATAAGGATTTTTCAACAGCCCTTCTTCTTTTCTTTCTAGTACAAGTACACTTTTTAAGTAAACTGCACTTCACAAAGTCATGTTTACTTCTAGTTTAGGTTTATTCCATAAAATAAAATTCAAAAAGAAATAAAATAAACAGAATTAAGAATATTCCGTTCTTCTTTTCTTTTTTGAAGCTATTTCAGTAGACTTAGCTACATTTAGTTCAGTGTAGGTTTATTCTTTAAAGTAAAATTCAATAAAAAGATAAAAATAAATAAGGCAGCTGACTACCTTGGGATTCAAATGCACATAGGTTCTCTTACAGCGGGAAAAAAGATATCAGTACCAAAATTCACTTAAAAGATAGAAATGCATGAAACTTACATTCCGGAGGAATTTGATGTTTGTGCAGTCACTGTATAACCAATAAACAAGACCTGCACAGGAAATTTTCTTGCAACTCAGCACTGTTCAAAAAGAAAAGATTTTCAAAACTACTCAAACCATATAATTTATTTTCATTTATTGCATCAACAGACGCCTATGCGTAGCATTCACTTTCGAGTCAATTCATTAGAAGTCACGACTAGGTAGCCAGCTTACAAAATTCTACAGCAACATTTCTTACAGAAAAAGCACACTTGCAAGCGAAAATCTTAACATACTACTGAAATCAGCCGGAAAGATACGTCTTTCCGGCCACAAATGAAAGACATCTGTTTGATGAAAGACATGCAGCAAAAATTAAATTTTAAATGCAGACGCCTGAGTTCAAACTGCACATAAAGATTTACTTTTGCAATATGTGATGCATATTGTAAAAGGCTGCAGATTATCAAACAATTCCGCAAGGAAGCCAGGCAAAACAGCTAATTTCCTTTAACAAAATTTACAATTGAAAAGCGGAAATCAAAAGAAGAAGAAGAAAAAGCAAAGTAAAAATTTTACAAGTGAAAACCGGAAATCAAAAAGAAGAAAAAAACCGAAGTAGAAATTTTACAATTGAAAAGCGGAAATAAAAAAGACGAAGAAGAAAAAGCGAAGTAAAAAAATTTTACAATTGAAAAGTGAAAATCATTTTTTTCAAAAAAGAGGAGTTCCCATCAGAATTTTTTCAGAACAGCAGAAAGCGTCCTTCTGCAACTTCTCACTTCGCGAGTATTCGTTCATTTTAGACAATGTACTGATACACAACCGAAGTCAATAAAGGTTGAAACCGTTCTTCTGGTGAAATAGAATGATGGAAAACGAACAAGCTGATGATGAGTCAAACCTGAAACAAGGAAATAGTCAACCAAATCCTGAGAAAATGAATCATTATTGCTCTTGTTCCTATAGAAGAAGTAGAAGAAGAAAACTCCTCCATTGCTTAATGCCGGAGTCGGAGCCGGAAAAACTCCTCCGGTTGCTTTTGAAGATTTTGTTTCCCTGTTAAACTACCTTATAGTCCAAAAGTTCGTCTATTTTATTTTTTTTCTATACAGAAGATAGTGAGAATGAGAGAGAGAGAGAGAGAGTCAAAGGATAATTCCTTTAGGACTCGCAGAATTTATAGGAGTAAAGATTAATTAAAGCACTGGTCCGTTTTCCATTAATTATACTAATGCTAATTGTTCCAGTCTGGAACTTCACGAGTTTTAAGGGACAAATTGTTTGTATACAAATATAAAATTAG
>JACEIK010003031.1:130622-183437 GCA_018107945.1 Datura stramonium | reverse complement strand
ATAATCGACTCTAGTCTTTTACGTGATGTATGCTATAGTATTGTGTGGAGTACGTGTATTGGACTTTTCTGCATTTCAGGTTTTTGAGATCGTCCATATTACAGGGGAGACTCTGCCAAAAATTTTCTAAGAACAAGTTTGGTAAGTCAAAGTTCCTATGAGTAGAAGTTTACATTCGAGGACGAATGTTCTTAAGGGGGGGAGAATGTTACACCCCATAAATTATCGATATGTAGATAGCCTATTTGCATGTTGGTTAAGAGTTTTGAATGCCGCACATGCTAGGAAATGGCCCGGGGAAAGATCGGATAAGTGACACGTCGAACAATCACGGGAGGAGCCGGGGCAGAGCCCCTCCGTGATGGCAGCGTGCCACGGAGGGAGGGCCTCCGCGATGGCAGCGTGTCACGGAGGCCTTGTCCAGCCCAAGTATAAAATCCTCCAAACTTCGGTTTTATTTTATTTCATTACATAATTTCCAGTAAGCACGAGAGAAAGCAGGGGAGAACGAGGATTTCCTATAATATTCATCCGATTACACTGTCAAGCGTGGTCCAAACTCAAATTAACTCCAGATACCGAGGTATTAAGAAGTAAGGAGCATTCCTACGGGTTTAGTTTCGCAAAATTTGGCCGGCGAATTGTCGTGCTACCGAGCTATGGTAAGTGGAATTGCTCCAAATTAGTGTCAATATACTCCTAGCCCTAAAGTGAGTATTTCTCCCTTCTAGACTTAGAAATAGCGAGTTTTCAGTAGTATTTCGATAAGTCAAAGTTTTGACTATATATATATTAAAAGTGTTATCTTCTTCGAATATAAATATATTAGTCTTAATTGATATATCTGGATCTGATTGGGAGGAATAGTGAATATTGAGCCGATTACGCTAGTTAGCGGAAGCAAACTATTTGAGGTATGTAAAGCTAGTTTCCTCAGCAAGTTAGTAGTCTCGGTATAGTAAAATAGTTCCGATGCAAGTAGAAGGTTTCAAAAGTCGAATATTATGTTTAGTATGAATATTAGTATGTATTGAACATCATGACATGTATAGCATGAAACTTACTATACGATATAAACTTTAATATAAGAGTGTTAAAAGCGCTACTGACATGCCCGGTATGTGATTTAGTGAAATATGTTAGAATATTATTGTGGTCAGTTGAAACTTAGTAAAAAAATATAAGTTCCCGTAAAGTAGTTAAGAAATAAATGGTAGCCTAAAATGAAGTTTATAAAGCATGTTAGAAATAGTAAATTATGTTACTATAGAAACTCGGATATACAGCATGATTCCCGGGAAAAACTATATCTTGCTAAGCATTAGACTTGGCACGATTATGACAAAAGATTGCATATATACCATTATCCGTTTCAGCATTTATTAAGTACATATATATCACTATCATTAGTTTTAGCATGTAGTATATACGTACACATTATTGACACTAGTTCATTATGTGGTATACGCGATTAGTATTACTAGTTGAGACCTTGTATTGTTTGGGGTTGGATTACCTAGCATTCATGACCGCCCCGGGGTTAATAGGCGCCATCGGTCGTGCGCCGGAGGGCGAGGATTATGTTGCTCTGGGTGGCATTCCGTCCCACTAGGGGATGAAGATGAAACGGTTTCCCCATATTTTTCTTGGTCGGCTTTTATACACCCCGTCGAGCGGAGTACGCCCGGGGTGTTAATTCAAGTCCTCTGGACTCGAGGTACGATTATAGTCGGGGGCTCGGCGAGCCAAAGTCGCACCCGGGGATCGACGGGATTCTTATAGTTATTAGAGAGATGGATGACGGGGTAAGGTATATAATGAATGTTGATTGTGCCTCCCGGCTTATAGGGGCGGCTAAGTTTATGTGCTATGCTATGTTATGTTGTGTTATGTTATGCCATGTTCCGCTAGATATGAGTAGATCGACGGTAGAGTTATTCATTTCAGTATGACTCCTACTCCTTCGAGCATAGTTGACGATCTTAGATTCATATTTCAAAATCCAGTTTAGTCTATTTCTTTTCTATTTAGTTCCATCGGTTGTTGTTTGTTTCGAGATATTTTTCATTTGTTGCTTTACATACGAAGTACCGGTAAAATGTACGCGCCCGTTTGAACCTTGCTTGCATTACTTACTGCGGTACTCATAGACCGAGCCCATACCCCCGTGATCCCAACCGGCTTACGAGAGTCATCGGCTCAATCATCAGGAGCTAGATATCTAGAGTTTATCCCTTTTCTTTTGTTGTACGAGTATGGGTAGGTGGGGCCCCTGTCCCGACCATATTATCGGTATTCTTAGTGTGGCCAGTATGGGGCCTTACTCGGTTAGTAGTGGTGACCTTGTCGGTCACGTAGCGGTTTTTCTTGTCTTCTTGATTTAGAGATAACTAGACTGCACTGAGTGGCCTTGTCGGCCCGCATAGGTTCCCTTATATTTATGAGATTCTTGTTAGCTATTTTTGTTATACGGTGGCTATAGGCCTAGTCGGCCAGGAGAGCTGTACTTACTAGATTATATAGCCCGTCGTCTTCTTGAATCTAGAGTTAGAACCGACGAGGCACCGAAGTGCCCAGGCTCGCGGTCTGCTTGATCCGGGTCCTAGTAGGGCACCGGGTGCCAGTCACCTGCGTGGGGTGTGACACAATTGTTCTTGATCCATGGCTTAGCTTAACATTGGAGTTTTATTGTCCCCATATGGTTTTAATCAACAATTTGTAAGTTGCAATTATGATTTCTTCAATATTTTGTGATTGCAATCCTACAAACATGGTAGCTAAACCCATAAACTAGGTTTTGTAGAACCAAGATGAATTAACACACATAGGTAAAAACACTTAGTGATTCTTGAATGAGGTTTTATGCATGTATTGTTTTTCCTTAGTATTGATTGATTGTTGTGATTTCAAATGTTAGGACTTGCCTTATTCTTGCTTAGCGGACCAAGGAGGTAAAAAGAATGGGAAAAGGTTAACAACGGAGATTTGAGGCTATCAACCCTCATCTAATAGCAGACATCTGAGGATAGCTAATCAGATAATGAGGTAAGGGTCAATTAAAATTGCACCAATATACGAGACCAAGTTACATGGCTAAAATCATCTATATTTGGGACCAACCATTTAGGTGCACCTAACTTACCAATATTGCATGTTAAATACGAGAATAGATCATCTGTATAAGCCTTGTGGTTATGAGATCTCGGGGAACACAATCCTAGTTAAATCGTTAATTGGATACAAGCCAAATTTGATTTCAATATTTAGCAATTTACTTTGTTTATAATTCTATATTTTCCCCCTGTGGAAATAAGTAAATCAATAATGTGGTTATTATTAACTTAATTTCTTTCCATATTCCTTGTGGGATCGACCTCAACCTTTGTTTGGATTATATTTGACAATCGGCGAAAACATATCTCGATTGTGAGTGTTAACTTTCTTGTTGGTTCTTGTTTCCTTTTTATTTTTTCTTTGTTTTTGTTTGCACTTAGTCTGTCAAGTAGAGGTGTCTTTATTTCTAGATGACATGGCCCTTCTGGGCATTGGGCTTGAGAGATTCATGGGGTGAATAGATTGTAAATGAACTTGATGGCATGGGGTCATACACTTACGATCCAAGAAGTATAGATCTTATTTTTTAAAAATCGGGTGACTCCACCGGCCAAACCATCTATTGAGCCCCCAATGTTTGGAGCTCAAAGCACTCCATCCCATTTCTGATATGTGATGCGAGAGCCGGTAACACTTTACCTATCATTGTCGCAGTTGACCTGGAGGAATGGAAAGTGGAGGCTTTGGTCTCCGTCTTAAAGAGATATTAAAAAGCCATTGGGTGGACCATTGGAGATATTATTGGAATCGGTTGGTATTTGCACTCACAAAATCTAGCTAGAACATGATTGCATTCCAAGTATTGAACATCGGCGTGAGTTGAATCCACCTATGCTGAGAGGTGGTCAAAGAAGGAAATCATAAAAGTGTTTGGATGCGGTGATAATTTATCCTATTTAGACGGCAAATGGTTTGAGCCCAGTCCAGTTATACCAAGAAATCACGGTGGTCCCAAATGCGAACAATGAGCTCATTCCTCACGAGAGCATTCACCGGTTGGAGAGTATGAATGGATTACAAAAATTGAGCAGGTTGACCTTGAAAGACAACTTTCCAATGCCATTCATGGACCAAATTCTAGACAGACTTGCGGAGTAGAGGATAGTATTGTTGCCTTGATGGTTATTCGGGGGTACAATCAGATTTTATAGCCCAGGAAGACCAAGAGAAGACCGCATTCACTTTCCCACATATGGTACATTTGCTTTTAAATGGATGACATTCGGGTTATGCAATGCACGCCACTTTCGGCGTTGCATGATGTCCATATTTTTGTACATGGTGGAAGACATAATTAAAGTATTCATAGATGATTTTTCTGTGGTGGGTGACTCATTCGAGGGTTGTTTGGTACATTTGAGCAAGGTGCTTCAAAGATGCGAAGAGACAAATTTGGTGCTTAAGCGGGAAAAGTGTCATTTCATGGTAAAGGAAGGAATAGTGATAGGCCACAAGATATAGAGTAGGGTGTGTAGGTAGGCGGGCCAAGATTGAAGTGATTTCTAGTCTACCACTTCAAATTTATGTGAAAGGTGTTCGAAGCTTTTGGACCATGCGGGTTTCTACGAAGATTCATCCAGGACTTCTCAAAATTTCACATCCATTGTGTCTTTACTAGGAAAAGGAGGAGAAGTTTTGTTTTTGATGAGGCATATGCAGGAGCGTTCGAATGTATGGCGAGATTGGCCAGTAGTCCCCATTATCGTGGCTTTTGTGGTCTTTGCCTTTTGAAGTGATGTGTGACTAGCGGTGGCCCTATGAGCTCTTTTGGGTCAAAGGCATGAAAAAATTTTCCCAATTTATTATGCTAGCCCAAAGGCTCTTAATGCGGCTCGGAGAAATTATGTCATGATAGAACAAGACTTGTTGGTTGTAGTTTTGTATTTGAAAAGTTTGGGGCATATTTGCTCGGAACCAAGGTGATGATCCACAAAATATTACGGCTTAGATACATGATGGCGAAGAAAGATGCCAAGCCACGAGTTGATTTGATGGATTTTGCTGCTACAACTGATTCGAGTTTGAGGTAAAAAGGCAGGAAGGGCCCAGAAAACCCAGGTTGCACTCACTTATCCAGTTAGAGCTGATGCAACACTTAGAGATGATCATGATATATATGACGCATTTCCGGACGAGCGAGGTTCTAGCGGCATCTCAAGATCTCATCCCATGGTTTTGCGAGACTTTGCTAATTATCGGTGAGTGATGTGCCCGAGCACTTATCTTTTTACAAGAGAAGAAAGATTATGTATGATGTACAAAAATTCTTAAGGATGAGCCTTACTTATTGCCATGTATGGGATTATTTGGAGATGTGTACCCGGGGTAGAGATGCGAGTATATTGGAGGCTGCCACTCATCCCCTGTTAAGAGCCACCACAGTGGGATCCGCCTGACCCACAAAATTCTTCAATGTGGAGTACAATTGGCCAACCATTCACTAGGATATGCATGATTATTTTTTCAAGGCATGTGATGCATGTCAAAGACAAGGAGGCATATCACGGAGGCATGAGCTTCCTCTTACTCCCATCCTTTTTATTGAGCTATTTGATGTATCGGGCATTGATTTCATGGGCCATTTGTGAGCTCAAACGAGATGAAGTACATACTTGTCGCTATTGACTACGTTTAAAAATGGGTGGAAGCAATTGCTCACGCAAACAATGAAGGGAAGAGTGTCATACCTTTCTTGAAGCGGAATATATTTGCAAGATTCAGGACACCCAAAGCCATCTTTAGTGATGGGGGTTCGCATTTCTTAAATCGATTGTTTCGATCTTTATTGGAAAAATATTAGGGTCAAACACATGGTGGCCACACCTATCCTCATGATCTAGTGGGTAGGTTGAAGTCACTGTCTGAGATAAAGACTATTTTAGCAAAGACTATGAATGCAAAGCTGGACAGATTGGGCAAGAAAGATAGATAATTCTTTATGGTTCATGGACCTCCAACTCAAAGACTCTATGGTATATACCAGTATCAACTTGTGTTTGGTAAACATGTCATCTCCAGTCGAACTTGAGCATAAAGCTATGTAGATTGCTCAAGAAGGCGGAATTTGGATTGGAGCAGTTTGTAAACTTGAGGCTTGATCAGTTGAATGAGCTAGATGAATTTCATTTGAATGCCTATGAGAATTGAAATTTATAAACTAAGAATGAAAATTGACAATAGAAAAATTGAGAAAAGAGAATTCGGTTACTTTTTGTTTAATTACGGACTTCGGTTGTTTTTGGAAGTTGAAGTCTAAATGGTAGGACCTTATCGAGTGGTACAAGTATTCTCCCATGGGGATATCGGGTGGAAACTATGAAGAAGCGGTTGAGTAAATGGACGGCGGGTAAAAGCTTATTTGGGGTGAAGTGAAGAACTCCAAACTTGTAGACTGTGGACTTTGAGAGAAGTCGAGTAACTCAGTGACTTGTGTCGTGCCGCGGCGTTAAATCGGGAAGCTGCATGAGGCTTAACCCATGGAGGTGTTTTGGTAGTCGAGTAGCCAAAACACCCACATCATGTTGCGACCCATTAAAATCAAGCGCTTCTTGAGAGGCAGCAAGTTGTAATTGTGAGAAAAAAGTTAGTGTTAACGTTTGTTGATGAGTGTGGTGAATAAGATGGAAAATGCAAGTCATCGTCGACTTGGCGGCTCGTTCAATCAAATTCTGTGAAGAGAAGCTACATAGAAAACGAGAACGGGTGACTTCATGAGTCGTTTCTCCAAGGAATGAATCGTTGAGTCCCCCTTACAGTCTGTTTGGATGTCTAGCGGAATTAAAATATGGGGTGACAACGGCTCACTCAACGAATCATTGGGAGACCAACCAGTCGTTCGTGACCGTCGGGAAGCGACAACGGAGCCAAGGACCACGATCGGGCAAGCGACTTCGTTGGGTTACACCACAAGTTGTTACTTGACTCATTAGGTCCAACGTAGAAGTAACCTAGCTTGACCCACGACTGGAAATTGGGAAAATTTTAATTAAAATCAACGAGACTAATTTCCATTACTATGCTTCCTAGAAAAATTATAACACAAACTTTCCTCTTATCTTCTTCTTTTTCTTCCTTGAAACCCCATCGACAATCACCTTCAACCTTGCATTCCCAATCATTCAAGCACACACGATTGCCTTGCCGTTGTTCAATTATATTAAGTACTCTTTCCCCATTGAAATCTTAATATTGCTGCATCTAAATAAGTTTTAGGACCCATGTGGTGACTAAACTAGAATTCTTGCAATAATATGGTCCTCGTAAAAATTTGTGCCTCATGATGTAAATAAACCCTAAGAAGAGTTAAACAATGATTTTTCGATCATATATTAGCAGGTTGGTTGTGGTTGAGTTTTGTGTTTGTGGGATTGAAGCGGAAATAGGAGGAGAAGATGAACAAGAACTCTTGAGCTCGGGCCATATCAGGTCGTTGGATCACCAAATCACTCGTTATCTAGCTCGTGCGAGTGGGAAAATTAAGCCCGTGAAGTAGTGTACCGAACAACTAACCTAATGACTCATTTCCTTTTGTAATGAGTCATTGGGACAGAATATCAAGTACCACTAGACTAACTTGAAGAAGGCGGTCACGGAGAAAATGAGTGACCTCACTAGTCATTACCCGATGGCAATGACTCATTTATCACCCTTCGAGACCACTTTGGACACCCGGCCAGAAATATTTTATTTGTTTCATCTTATCTTGCACACTAAAATTGTTTCCATAGGTAAAATGGCTCCCAGACACCGAAGAAGGAATTCGAGCCAAGAAGCAAGCATACGGCTGATCCAACCCTTATACCATGAAGCTGCGTGATAATCCATCATCCTACGAAGAGTCGAGTGGCTCACGGAGGAATACGAAATGGGCGAGGGCGGCTAGTGAGGAGGACATCCCCGAGCTAGGGCTCAACAAAGTTAAATGCGCCGATCTGGTTAATCTCCCCTCCCTTGCAAGAGATCCACCCGGCCGCACTGATGCGAGTGTTAGGGATCTTCTTTGCACTTGTTCTGAGGTTCCCACAGCTAGGAAAAAGGCAGAGAGAGGATTGATGAATCGCATCCCGGCGAGGATTCGATAATGAGGCGACGGAGACCTCGGACACATCAAATGAGCCACTTAGAAAAATGTCACGGAGATGGTGTGTCCATGGAATCTGGAGCTATATACAATCTAGATATTTCTCCCAATGAAAAAGGCAATCAGAGGAGTATATATGAGGAGCCAAGGCTAGTAACCACGTAGCGTAAAGATCTCCCAAAGCTATGGCGATTTTGATAAACACAAATTCGGGTGGTGGCCAAGGCACGGGGAAGCTATAGTCCATGTTTGGTTCGGGAGTTCTATGCACATATGTGACCACCTTGTAGCGGTTGGCATTAGGGGCTGGATTGAAAGAAGAGGCATGCATTGACTCGAGGTGATAGTGAGAGAGACTCCACTTGACATTTACGACTGACGATCTCAAGAATGGTAATTTATGCAGGTAGGATTATCGAGGCTACGTGAACACAACAAAATTTGATCACGAGGCTATTTGAAATTTGAAGAGGTCGAAAAAAAGAAGTTGAATAGGCGGAGCGCATTCGGCGGTACACTTTGTTGTCGGAAGGGATTATTGCTACGTGAGGTCATTGGTAGAATGGTGCATGAGTACGAGTCGTAAATAAAGAAGGCCACGTTGAATTTTCGAGCCAAAGTTTTAGGGTCTTATGCGGCACGGTAGGTACCAACGAACAATGACAATATACTTTCACATGTGGTATCACAGTAGCTGAGTGTGGAGAGGTATTCCATCAACTTCCCAACGATATATTACGAGAGGAGATTCGAGAGCGGGCAATCAATGATGGCACTACCATTCCATTTCCATGTTTGATAGATAGACTTTGTCGAGTCAAAGGTAACGGTATTTCAATCGGACAGAGATTGGTGGTCCATAAGATTACTGATATTGGGCTGATTCGAGATGATAAACCCGATATCAGGGAGAGGACTTCAGCGTTGTATACGCGGGAGCAACAATGAAGATGCTTTTGGAAGTGAGATGTAGACTAATCGGCATAGTTATTGAGTTGGTGAGAGCCTATGGAGAAGCGAGAGAGATAGAGTAGCCAAGTTGAGGCTACACATACGCGAGATACCTCCACACACATGCGACATTCACGAGTCTTCATCTGCAGGCCAAGACCACTAGTTGCGCCTCCACAAGCCACCGGAAGTCGGTCTAGTCAGTTTACAAGGATTTTAGTTGTCCCATGCGGACCCGGCTAGCCAAGGCCAAGCGACGAGGCGCACACGGCTGAGTCAATGTCTTGATGGAGCGAGGCTAAGTCGTAGATTGTCGAAGGAGTTGGAGACAGCATCGATTCGAGTGCATGGGGTGGCCGGACGCTAGCCAAGGAAGTAGGATGGATGAGCGCCTTTTACGATTGCAAACCTTAGAGTTATCCGTAGTACTAGAGTTTGGAGCATTATGATCGAGGTGTGGGACTTGGCCGTACGGCCAGTGCTTAAGTAGTACACCTCGTCGATTATTCCTCGTGATAGATGATGAGTTTGAAGAGGAATTGCCACCTATTTTTGATTTCATCATGGAGGAGCGGTGGCACATGACAAGTGGAAAGTCCTTGATGAGTCAAGTGTTGATGATGATGCTCTCTCAGCCGAGAAAAAATGAGGCTGGTGAGATGGAATATGGCCTGCAATTGAGAAAGGCTCGGCGAGAGAGGCGGGCGAGGCGCGAGTTCGTGGAAGGCACGAGCTCTATAGGATCTAAAAATTATTTGGTTCAAGTGGTAAATTTGGAGATTACATTAGGCGTATCTACACCTCTACCGACCCGGATAGGTGACACGTAGGTCGCACAGGTATGTTCCCTATTTCCTTAGTTTTTTTTCGTATATATATGCGTCAGGGATGACACATGCTTTCTTAATGAGGGTGGGAAGGGATACCTATGCATTTTGTTTTGCTGAACATAACCCAAGGGTTTTCTTCTTCCGGATATATTTTCCCTCATGTGTTCCATATCTAGTAGATACGGCATGTTTAGGATTTTTTTTTTTGTGTTAGTTGGAAGAAAGTAGGAAAACTAAAAGAGTCAAGAGTTGAAATTGTTTGGTATTTGATTATTTGATAATTTGATACCCCTCCGATAATTTTTGTATATGTGTATCCAGTTGACAAGTATGACCTTTGTGAATCTTTGCGTAGCGTTAGGCTGTGAACTTGTTTTATCATTATATGGATGTACCTGAACTAGCAATTGGTGGAAGTGATGATGTTGACCTGTGCTATGTGTGAAGTGAGGTCTTATAGTTGAATTCGGTTATGTGTGTCAATCTAGAACTTCCACAGTCGATCATACCGAGATAGAGGATAGGAAACTAGGAAAGGATCATAGAGCATTTTATTTATATTTCCACGTTAGCTAAAAAAAGACCTACCAAAAGTGAATAAAAATCCTTGATCCAAATGTTGAGCATAAATTGACCTTTCTTTCATTTCTGACAATTCACACACTTTGATTTTATTATGAATGAACTGTTTTGGCCATGGTCCCTCCTTGGACATTGTGAACCTCAACTCAAAGAAAATCACCTAAGTTGAGGTGACTATTATAGGGGTGGTAAGAGGAATCGAGATAGAAAGAAAGTTAGGTAATGAAGAAAAAGATAAGAAACGAATGGTATGCATGATGAAAAGAAAAAATCAAAATTGTTATGAAATGAAAGAAAAGAAAAGAAAAATATTGTGACATCTATGAATGTTGAATAAAAAGAAAGCTGCATGCAGCAATTGTCAAAGAAAAGAAAGAAAGCGAAAAAGGAAAAAAGGGAAAATAGAAATAAAGGTGAAAAGTGGAGTCAAAGGCGTAATGCCAAGGAGGTTGAGCTACTAAATCCATATGTACCATACCCAAGCACGACCTATGTTACAAGCCTAGAAAGTCCTATAGTGATCCTAGCTATAATAGAAAATCAAGGTATTGAAAATAAAGGCAAGCCTATGGTATTGTATGGGCCTTGATTCGAATTTCTTTGTGAAGCGAGTGGATCTTACCTAGTCCCGAAAAATATATTGAGATAATCATATACACATGTGTGAGTGTAGGACTTCTTTGAGAGTGAGACCATTTGGACCACAAAATCATACACCAAATTGTCTAGGGGCGTTATAGATTTATGTGCGTGGTTGTAGGTGACGGTATTTTGCCATGTTTTGATTCCTAGTATTTATGGATCGAAATTTTTCATATGCATAGGGTTTTGAGTTGATACGATGAGGGAGGAGTTAGAAAATTTGATTTTAATGTATAAAAAGTGGCTTGTTGTATGTGAGAGCATTCCGATTGAAGCGTCGAATTAGTTTAGTTTCTTTTGTTTTATTTTGTTTTTTGCACACGAGGACATGCAAAAGTTCTAAATTGTGGGTGTTGATGTGTTGTGATATTTACAGTACTTTTAACGCTTAAAACCAAGAAATTATGCACATTCCAGGTATGTTTATATGGGTATGATGTGTTTTGTGATTAATATGTAGGAAAATAGGTTTGGAAGTGAATTTGGTCAAATTAGTTCTAAAAATAAGCGAAAGGTATTATCGAGCTCAACGAGTCATTGGCGGGGAGGCACGACTGTGCTTAAGGCATGGGCAAAAGTTGGAGTTTGGAAGAAGCAAGGCTATGTACTTGACGAGTTGGAGGAATGACTCATTACAACTATTGACAAGTCGTGAGGTCAATCGTTAGTATTTGAAGAAAATTTCAACAAAGTAGCCGGTGAAGTTGACAGACAAACATAAAGAGTCTTCATGAGATGAAGCTTGACTCATTTGTAGGCCACTAGAACCATCCTTGAAGTGTATTGGAGTTTTGAAGGAGTGATCCACAAGGGACCCTAATGGCTCGTGCTCAAGCACGAGTCGTTAGGTGACCAGATACCCTGGCGGGTGTGTGATGCGAGGATGACTAATGTAAGTAAGGAATGACTCTTGAAGGCCGACGACCCGTCATCTAACCCATTGCCATTTAGACCTAGTTTCGATTTTATTTAGGAAAAGGATTTCTTAGAATTATAAATACCAAATTTAGGTTTATTTTTTAGGAGGCTTGATTCTGGAAGGATTTGTGGGCGATTTTTTAGATGAATTTTTAACAATTAGAAACGATTTTTAGAGATTTTCATACAATTGTTCTTGATTCAAAAAACGAAAGCAACATTGGAGTTTTATTCCAATCTACTTGGTTTTTATTCTACAATAATTTGTTTGTTGTATAGTTTCTTTAATATTTTGTGATTACGTCAGCACAAACATGAGTAGCTAAACCCATAAACTAGGTTTGTAGGGCAAGATGAATTAACGCACATAGCTAAAAACACTTAGTGATTCTTGGTAGGGTTTTATGCATGTATTAATTTTCCTTCGTTTTGATTGATTCTTGACGGTTACCAAACGTTAGGACTTGGCTTATTCTTGCCTAGGACCAAGGAGGTAAGAATGGAAGAATTAACAATGGAAATTTGGCTATCAACTCTCATCTAATAGCTCAAACTTTTACGGAGATAGCTAATCGATTTAAGGGTAAGGGTCAATTAAAGTACACCCATATACGAGATCAAGTTACATGGTGAAAATCATCTGGATAGGGGACCAACCATTTAGGTGCACCTAACTTACCAATATTTTATGTTAAATACCGGAATAGAATGTTATAAGTGTATAAGCCTTGTGGTTTTGAAATCTTGGGGAACACAATCCAAGTCAAATCGTTAATTGAATACACACAAAATTTGATTTCCATATTTAGCAATTTTACTTTGTTTATTATTCTATATTTTTCCCTTGTAAATAAGTTAATGAATAGTAATAGTTATTCGCATTAACTTAAGTTCCTATCATATTCCCTGTGGATCGACTTCAACCTTTTTTGGCTCTATATTTGACAATCGTCAGCTTATATCTTAATTGTGAGGTGTAATTTGGGTGAAATAAATTACTCACAGAGACTCTCAAGGATCGCCAATTATATGCTAAATTCGGCCAAGTGCGAGTTTGGTTGAACTCGGTGGCCTTTTGGTCCATAATGGTATCAAGTGAGAGCATAAAGGTGGATTCTCAGAAAATATAGCCGGTGAAGAATTGGCTGGCCAGGTGAATCCTTTGGATATTCGGAGCTTCTTAGGTTTAATGGCTATTATTCGAGATTTGTTGAAGGTTTCTCATCGGTGCGGCACCTTTGACAAAATTTACCCGAAGAAGGTAAAGTTGCAATGGTCGGAGGATTGTAAAAGAGCTTCCAAGAGTTGAAGACTCGACTCACTTCGGCTTACTTAGATGTTAACTCTAGGGTGCCGTGGATTCATGGTGGCCATTGCGATGCTTCGAGGATCGGACTTGGGTGTGTGCGGTGCGGCTTGGGAGAGTTATAGCATATGCCTCCAGACATCTAAAGGTTCATGAGAAGAATTACCCAGGCCCATGATCTTGGATTCCCATGGTAGTATTCGCATTTCAAATGTAACACTATTTGTACAGCGTCCATGGATATGTTTATGAACCATAAGAGTTTGTAATATGTATTTACAGGAAGGACCTCAATCTTAAGCAAAGAAGGCGCGGTTCAGGCTATTCAAAGACTATGATATGATTGTGCATTACCATCGGGTAAGGCAATGTTGTAGCGGATGCAGTTTGTAGACTCTCTATGGAGAATGTGTCTCATATGGATTAGGGGAAAAAGAATTGGTGAACGATGTGCATCGACTCGCAAGGTTGCAGGGGTTAGGTTGGTTTACTGACTGATGGCGGTGTTGTTGTTCATAGCGGATCGGGTCGTCCTCGGTGGTGATGTAAAATCTAGACAAGATGAGGACTTAATTTTGGTAAAGTTGAAGGAATCAGTTCAAAATCGAAAGGTAGAGGTCTTCTCCCAAGGGAAGATGGTGTGGCAGTACACGGTGGCCTATGTGTTCGGATGTTGATAATTTGAAGTCGGATGTTGCACACGAGGCTCATGGATCCGGGTAATCTATCCGTCAGTGCCACCAAGATGTCTGTGACTTACGAAGTGTATAGGTGGAATGGCATGAAGAAGGACATCGCGAGTTTGTAGATAAGTGCCCCGAGCTATCGGTAAGTAAAGGTCGAGCACTAGAGGCGGGAGGTGTGCTTGAGGATATCGGTAATCCCTACTTGGAAGTGGGAATAAATTAATATGGATTTCATCATAGGTTTACCTCGTAATTGACGACAAATATGACTCCATTTGGGTTGTGGTAGACGGGTTCAACAAGGACGCTCATTTTCTACCTATCAAAACCCACCAGATTTGGTGGAGATTATATAAACTATGTCAAAGTATGTTCGATTACATAGGGATTCCCTTATCCATCATTTCGAATGAGGTACCCAATTTACCTCTAGGTTTGGAGGTCATTTCAAAAAGGACTTGGTACTCGAGTTAAGCTCAACACAACATTCCACCCTTAAATGGATGGCTAAGTGGAGCGGACAATTGAGACTCTCGAAGACATGTAGAGACATTCGTGATTAACTTCAAAGGTAGTTGGGATGATCATTTGCCTCTTATCTGGTGCATACAATAAGCTACCATTCCAACATTCAGATGGCTCCATTTAAGGCTCTCTATGGGCGGAGATGTAGATCACTCATTGGTTGGTCCGAAGTTGGTGAAGTTGCGAGGATAGGTCAGATTGGTACATGAGACTATGGAGAAGGTTCGGCTCATATGAGGCAGTTGAAAATAGCTCAAAGTCACAAAAAGTCCTATGTAGATGTTAGAAGGAGAGAATTAGAATTCGAGGTGGATGATTGGAGGTGTTTCTAAAGAGACATCTCCCATGAAGGGAGTGATGCGGTTTGGAAAGAAAGGAAAACTCGGCCCTTGCTTTGTTGGTCCTTACCGGATTGTAAGCAGTTAGCAGGTGGCATATGAATTGGAGTTTTCCTAAGAATTAGCTTGTGCATCCTATTTTCCATGTGTCGCTCTTAAAAGAATTGTTTGAGTGTCCAACCTACTTGTTTCGGTGGACGGTATTAGTGTGAAAGACAGCCTTAGTTATTAGGAGTTTCCGATAGAAATCTTTTGGATCGTCGGAGTTCGAAGGCTATGGAACAAGGAAGTAGCTTGAATTAAGGTGTTATGGAGGAATCAACATGTTAAGGGAGCTACAAGGGTAGCCAAAGTGCATATGATTGCTAGATACCCACATTTATTCTCTACCGGCTTAGTTCCAACTTGAGGTATTAATTTTTGCACTAAAACTCTATTTAGTTTTTCATGTTCGGTTCATGTGTTAAAGTTTCTTTTAGGTATATGGATGTGTAAATGAATCATGAATTCAGTTCATCTATGTAGTTTAAATCGGAGATAGTGATTCTTTTGGCTTTCGGTTTTATATGATCGGTATTTGAGTGTAATGATTGCATTTCTCTATTTTATGTGTTTGTCATATTCGAAGATGAATCTTCCCGAGGGGAGATATATTAATATCCCCAAAGTGCTTAAGATTAGACATGGGATTTAAAAATGAAAGTTGGTTGAATATGGGAAAAATCCCATAGAGCGGTTCGCAACAGTTATTGGTCCAACTAACGACCTATGGGAAGTAGTCATGAGGAGGTTTTTCCTAGTAGCGATTGGAAGTAACGAGTGAGTAATGACCCATTTTTGTTACAAAGAGTCATTATATGGGTATGGTGGGAACTAATTCTCGGCCTAAGAGAGTAGTAACGGGTCGTGGGATGACCCATTGTGAGGAGCCACGGATCGTTGGTCACATCGTGGGAAGGAATATTAATAATCTCCAGTCAATGTAATGGTAGAAACCATGACCCGATGGAGAAAAGAGCGATTCATGGTGTGGCTTGTGGGAAGGATTAGTACAGGTCATGAAGGAGAAACAGCGGATGAATTAATTACTTGTTATGCAGAGGACAACTCGTCATGTCAGTCGTGGGATCGGGCTCCTTGAGAAGATGAGACTTGGCGGTTGAGGCGACGTATGGATACAACGACTCGTGGTATCCACTAATGATCCGTTAGTCCAATCATGGCTACCACTAGATGCGAGAAATATTAGGAATTTGCATTCGGGGGCATTTTCATCATTTCTACTCTCTAAGGTCATAAACTCATTCGTTTTAAGCTATACTACGAGTGTATTAGCCTGGGTTAAGTCCTTCTAACCTATTCAAAACCCATTCATACAATAGTGATAGTCTAGAGTGGTGATCAAGGCAAATCCTTCAAGGTTCTCTTCAATTTCATCTTGGGCATTTAAGGAGTATAAGTATCACCCATAAACGGTATGTAGGGTTATGAGTGGATGTTTACGTTCATACCCATGCCCAATTTCTCTAATTCATGAAGTTTTTATTCAAAAAACTTATGTGTTTTATCTTAAATCTTGTGGAATTCTAATGATCTATCCATGGGTTATTACTTCTCATGATTTACATCATATTTTATGAATCATGATTAGATTTTACAACTAATTCGATTATAAATTTATTAATTTAGAATCTTATAAATTAGTAAATAATGCATGTCCTATGATGAATTGAGTTATTATCCTTACTTCTATTATTGATATTCACAAACCCATCACCCGATCTATAGTATGTATAGTTTATTCAACGCCCATTATGAATTTATGATTTAAAAGCGCCATGATTTACAAGTATGCATGAATCTCAAGATTTACTAATTATGTTTTTTTGCCAACTCACGGGCCCTACCCTCATGGCTAGTTCACGTATTTACAAGCATGCTTATGATTATATCATTTAAATAGTCCACGAATCTCATGCATATTATACTATGAGCACTATATATATTTTGGGAAGTAGTATTTAACAGGAAGTAGGTTGGAGCCCATGTTTTGCCCCGAATTTCGGAACGACGTGCCAGCATAGGACATGATGGGACCTCCTTGGGAAATGTCCCCTTTTCCCAAATAGGCCTTTCATGTGTGATATCACGCCTTCACAGTTCTACCATTGACAAGTATGAACACCCTCCCCACTATGGATTTACAGGTGTGGAGCTCCATGTGCTCATATAGGGTATATCGGTTATAAGAATCTCCATCATTCCATGTTTTATGCATTATTATGTTTATGTTAATTTGTCTCAAGTGATGATTTATAAAGTTTCTCTTATGACTATGGTAATGAATGGATTACGAATGATTTGAAAACCTTGAGCCTTATGTTGTGTATAATAATTTTATTATGGGCATTTTGTCCCATTCTTGTGATCTCTTATGAGTTTTTGTGTATTATTAAATGTCCATTTTACTTACCTTGCATACTCGATAAATTCCACATATGACCGCTGATGCGCGCCCGCAGAGTATGCAGGTTGTACAAGTAATATAGTGGCCCTTTTTAAGAGCCAGGAATGTCGAACCTACGGGGAGGCTGAGACTACGGGAGTAAAACCTTTTGAGTGTTAATTTAATGTAACTCTAATAATGAAGACAACAGTGTAAAAAAGTTTTTATCTTTTGTAAACTATATTTTATACTATTAGAATAATTATACGGTTGATGCGGTATGAATGTGAGCATGCTGAGGCTAAACTAACATGTAGAGAAATTAAATATCGATATACATGGTTTATCTTTTCTCGGTTGATAGTCGAAACTTATGCCTATGGATTAAGTATTTAACCCAACTTAAGAATCATGAACCTTCCACCTACATTTACGCTGATAAGAAGAAATTCATGTTCTAGCCATACAAAACCGATTCCACACTTGACTAATACGACTTTCGGGTATATTTCTATCTTGAAGGTAAATCAATTCTCAATTTTCCCAAACTAAGAAAAGATCATATCCCTATTAATTCTGGCTTTCAATTTCGTGCCCTCTCGGGTGAAACCGGACTTTTTAGTTTACATTAACATTGAGATATTGTACGTAGAACAAGAATTAAATAGAACAACCATAAGAAGAAAAGATGAAACAGCCGGATAATCAACAATTACATTTCAATACCAGAGTTCGCAACCTCGGCAAGAAAGGGAATTAGCCACTCATTTATTAGTTGAACATCGTTAAATGAATGTAAATCTGCAAACAAGTTGGAAAAGAAAGAAGAAAGGGATAGAAACCCTAAGAATTTTCGTCCTCTCAGCACTTTTTGTAACCCACGTTCTTGCTCCACCAAGTCAAAATTATTAAATGAACCTAAGTGTTCTTTATACTAGGGATAATTTTTCCTGGAATAACAAGCAACGTGTCACCCAGCCATCGCGAACCTTGCCTGTGACACGGTGCAAACGCGAGCTCTTTGGAATTTGGCCGCCCGGGTAATTGCTCCCAACGTGGAACGGCATACCTTGTGAGCTTGCCCCGAGCGTGCCACGGTGCAACGCGGACCTACCTTTGCAATGTCAAGGTCACGGGATAACTAATTCCAACGTGCCACGGCTCGATCGCAGACCTTCTCTAAATTTCTTGAATTTATATCTCCCGGACGGGGAATGCATACACTTGATAGCGGCGTGTCACGGCTCCATCGCGAGCCCTTAAATTCCTTGCTTCTCCACACCTTCCTTGCTGCGAGTCCATCTGCGATTCATCCCAACATACATCTTAGCTCCATAAAAAGTATGTTTTCTGCAAACTCAACGCTAATCATGTTGAAAGTGAGTATAAATTCTACACTTCCCTACAATTTACATGCAAATGTACAAACATTGGATAAACAAGGTAAAAGCGATGCATTTGAGTATCACTCGACATATAAATATGCCCGAGATCACCTACCCACACTTAAAATCTTGTTCGTCCTCGAACAATACTCCTACACCTCATGAAATTGACATCCCATCATGGCTACTTTGGCTCGACAATCCGAGCTACGGTTATACCGATTAGTTTTCACTAACAAATCATCAAGAAAACATGCATAGTGTCATCGTGCAATGACATTTAACAATTCAAGACCTCTAGACTCAGAATCGACTCTCGATATTGGCAAACTCATGCAAATTAGTTGACCAAGATATCCGACACGAATTTCATTCTTTCTTCAAGCATGCGCCCCTCACATCACAAAAGGCTTCCCCCTCTTCTAAATCACATGGACTCTAAATCATTTCATGCGAGGGCATGTACACACAATTTCTCTCTCTCCCAAGAATTCACATGCATCGGCATGACCCATAAACTGCCTCTAGTGTATTACTCCACTAAAGTAAGGACGCGTGATGTAGATCACGTAGGACTTATGGGTTGTAATGTCGAGCTATGGAACTGGCTTATATCACGGGCTAACCAATAATAGCAACTAGCATCCTTAAGCGCTTTTCAATACATCCCATCACATTAAGGCATACATTCTTTCTCTTCCTCCTCCCCTTCTTGAAGTCTTTCTTTATTTTTGTCCCCACTTCTTTAAACACACCCGAGACTAGACAAAAGATAAGTTATACAACTTTATTTCCTTTAAATCTAGCAAGTACACCTTTGACTCTTTTTCTTTCTTTTCCTCACTTTTCTTTTTCCTCTCTTTCTTTTCTTTTCATCATTTCACTCCTTTGCCCATTGGGGAAAATTATATATATTTTCTTGGCCTTAAGAGCTTCGGATTAGGTTTACGGACAATGAAAAGAAGGAGTTAAACTTGGTTTACACCCTTTTCGACAAAAGAAAAAAATATAGGCTAAAGGCTCGATGGGCTAACTAGGATTTAATCTTCAGGTGGATAGGAAAAGGAAAACAAAAAAACTTTTAGTTAAACAAAGAAACGCCTACATCCTTTCCTACACTACACTTCCTTCATTTCGTTTCGTACACACAGAGACAAGTTTTAGAACTTCACAATAGCATGGAATAACCAAGAAACCTCACTATACACTCAATGCACATGCTCAACTCAAGACATCTTCTCAGACTCTTCAATCGGCTAATTACAAGAATTCAAAAATTAAGCCTCAATCACACTTAGAGATCGAATTACGTGGCCTAAGTGTCTCACATATGTACAAAAATCTGCATGCTTTCAAAAGAATCATCTTTCTTAGTATAAACATTATGTACAACACGCCTTGAGGATTTAAATGTGGCCATTAACAACATGCATGGGATACAACCAACACACCCAAAATTCCAAAATAAACTACTCTATAAACTACATTTCCCTTAAGACGATTATCATCCATCCATCATAGGGAACGGTCACTATTTACGACTTCGGTTCAATGGGACTCTTCTCGGCCAGAGCCCAGAAAACAAACTCCGAGAAACCCAACGGTAAAAATAGTTAACGAAATTTTAAAAATATCGATAATTTCGACAAAACTATTTACACCTTTGGCTAACAACATTCAACGGCACACACCGACTTCACAAAGATATTTACAATACGAAACATACACACAAAAACAAGGTCACAATATTTTCAAACACAGCAACCGAACATGCGATTATATACCAAACAAGACAAAAATCGGCACCACCTAACTACTCCTTTGCAGCCCAAATCGAACACTTTGTCCCAGTGTTCATACAATCTAAAGCAGAGAAGGTGGTGGTGAAGACTCCTGATCAATCAAGTACTCCACTTCTTTATCGATGCTGGCGCCTCGTCTCCCATGTCGAATCTCCCCCATCGTCCTCCTCAGAGCTCAGCGCCCGGAATCCTCGCGGCGTGTCTCGTCGTGGGGATATCATCATCCACGGGCTCCACAAAGCCCAGGCCCACACAACATAGTGCCCTAGCGTTTTCACCAAAAGGGTAGTCCCAAGTCGAGTGCCCGCAGCTCATCCTTCGTTAATCGGTCTCTCGCCTATGCGTAAATTCTGGAGCATGTTGCATCCCGAATCTGTCTGCGGGCCATATCTTGTCGTCGAGCATGTCGCTCGGCTAGTGTGAAGCGGCGCGTGAGAGTGTCGGGTGCCTTAGTCTTTGTGACATCTATGGCACGCCGCTCCATACATGGGACGTAATCTAGGGCCTCTTCCTCTACCTCTAGGCCCCTCGGGAACGTGGTCGGCAACCCGCCAAACCCGTACCTGTGCCCCTTGATCTGTAGGAGCTCTGTTCATGGCGGATATGATCACCGCCCTATATTTATCTCCGGCCCTTTCCTTCGGGGGCATACACTAGGCATACGCGATCCAGGGTCACATCGCGTCTGTGCACCCCCGAGAAATCAAACGAGGTAAACAATTTTCCAGCCGAGATCTGGCTTCCTGTTCATGCGTGAGTAGGGCAATGTCTAATGGTAGCCCCTCTCCTTATGCACACTCCCGGCGTGCCAGTCGAATAGGAGCTCCACACAACGTGCGTCTGATATCGCATATGGTGGAGTGATATTGTTCTTAGGAGAACATGAGCGTCGTGTCCCGCGCCCCCAATATAGCATTAGTGGTGAGGCTCAAAGTAACCATTTGCCCCGCATGCGACGGTGTTGCGTAGTGTCGGGTTCCGGTTGGCGTAGAACTCCCGAATCAAAGTGCAGAATGCACTCCCTTGGGCTCTTCAAAGATGATTCAGCCGGCATTGTCAATGTTGCCTGATCACCGGGAATTCATGCAAGTGGCTCCTTGCAATGCGCTCCTCGGGGAAGTATTTTGTCTCTCTTTATGTTTGGCATACCATTTCTTCCCTTCGTCGGTCACCCTTCGGGTTCCGTATTGGCGTTGGCCGCGTGGAGCCGGCTGCTTTGCTCAGCAGGGCTAACTCCCAGTCTACTCCTCTTTCTCCCAGTAGCCGATGTAGATGCGCCCTTTCCTTTGTCTTGCACCGCACACCCATTTGACTACCTCAAACAAAGCAAAAACGGTCCCAATGTCGATTAAATTTAAAGATTAGCTTCGACTAAGGTTGGGTTCTAGTCGGCTACCCCACACTTAGTCTTGACCACACTTCGGTATTACGGCAAGAACTTATTTATTTCTAATTTACACAACCAAGAAAAACTAAAACAACTAAAACACAAACAATATTGACTTGTGCATTCTTAAATACGACGGTATAACACAAGCCCATTACTACTCGGACTTCGCACAGCTAATTCCACAATGTCACAGAGACGATCACAATTTTGTACCTCGCGCCAGCAGCTGAAAGAAAGACAGAAAAACAACAACAACTATTTAATTATACAAACCTATACCATCTACCGTTTCTTGTTTGCTACAATTCCACTCCCAAAAATCCGTTGGTTTTTCTTTTCGCATTTATCTATATAACACACCCAACTCATTTCACCCAACATACACACATCACACAAAGTCACAATTTACAAGCTTCTTCCATTTTCACGTTCAATTCCAAACCCTAGCTACAATTTTTCACAAATTCGATCGAGCACATGTTCTTACCGATTCCTTACCATCACAAGGATATTACGAACATAAGTTAACAATGCTTGCATGAATTGAGGATTCAATTTCTACTTAGGCTAAGGTTTACTCATACCTCATGCTAAAAATCAAGAAGAAAAAAATTTGACCAAAATTGAGATAAGTGATGAACGTATCTTAAATTCGATGAACGGAAGAAACTTGATGAGGTACTGTACCTTAGGTCTGTGACACGTTGAGGAGGAGGGGATTTTTGGGAGTTTGTCGCGAAGGATGTGAGAAAATGAGAGAAAATGGAAATTTAGGGTTAAAAAGAGTGGGATTTTGCGCGGAGTGCAGACCGGTGTGACCGGCGAATAACACTTCAACGTGTCACGGAGGTAGCGCGGAGCATCACCTCCGTGACACGGATCCATCAGCGCGAGCATTGGAATTTGTAAAATTCGGATTTGCCTTCAGCGTGTCCCGCGGGGGTAGCGCGGGCATCACCTCATGACACGAACCATCCTTGCGAGCTCCTTTGTTTTGCCACTTTAAAATTTTTTTCTTACCTCGTTTCTCCTTTGCATTCCTTTGCATTTCTTCCCGATCAACCTGAAATATATCTTTAAACAAGAAATCGGTTAGAATTCCAAGGTTTAAAACACAACACAACAACAAGAAAACATTCAATAACAAGAATTATATATATATATATATATATATATATTTTCTCTTTTTATATGTACAATTATACAAACAACAATTCACGGGTTGCCTCCCATGCGTGCACGGTTTACCGTCTCGGCTCGACGTGTTTAAGCTCATTCCGCCCCTAGGAGTAGCAGGCGTTTCTCACGAACACGTCCTCACCTTTGTCAATCTTACCCTTGTCGGGGGGTTTTCCCATTAACTCTCGAGACTCAAAGCCCCGGTAACATCGGCTTGCTCAAGCACATTATTGACCGAGCTCTAAATCTATGACCGGGAGCTTGGTGGCCTTGTACACATCGAACACCTCCACCTTGTCATGTGCTCGCATAGTTAGCTGCCTTTGCAGCTACATCTGTGAACGCTTTCTAGGTCGCTAAGAAGGGTCATCCCAAAATAAATGGGACTTCGGCGTACGGCTCAAATCGGCTAATAAAACTCTACCGGGAAGATTAGGGAGCCGACTTTGCACTAGCACGTCCTCCACAATACCATCTAGGCGCAAAGGAACGTCCAAGCGAGCTGCAAGATCCTTTATTGTAGGTCTAGGACTCCCTAGCCTCAACTTCTTAGTCTAGAATTGACATCAGTTAATGCTCGCTCCCAAATCACATAATCCGCGAGCTTCGGATACTTCTTTGCCCGATTGTTATTTGAATTGTGAAGCTCCCGGGGTCTTTGAGCTTCGTAGGCAATGGTTTGTATCCGAGGAAGTCCTCCTCCATAAGAGCCACCGTGGCATATTCGGTAAGCACGCTTTTGTTGGCCACGATGTCCTTTATATACTTTGCGTATTTAGGCACTCCCTACAAAACAACAACAAGAGGTAAGTTAATGTGTACACACATTTTAAGCACCTCCATGAACTTTTTGAAACTAACTCTCCTTGTTGCTTCTTTGTCGTTGAGGAGCGGGGGTGGAGGTCTTTCGATTGGCATCCTTGTTCTTCCCCTCGTCATTTTGCTCCCTCTCAGTTTTACCAACTTTTGCTCCGTGTTGAGGTGGTCTTCTGGTTCCACCTCCTTCATTCACCAAACCACTCCTCGTGGTCAGCTGCGTTACACAGGGTTGGGAGTGCAATGTCGTGGGAAGTCTCCTCTAGGCACAGTGTTACGGGCTCGATAAGCGCCCAAGTGATACTCCGAAGCGCCTTGGTAGCTAGCGCGATTATTCTTGACCTCGGCGCCGGGTGACATAGTCGGCACACGGGTGAGCTTGGCTAGCTATCAATGTCTTGAACATCTCCTCAACGCCGGGTGATGGTGGTGGAGGAGGGAGCATTGTTGTTTCTATACGTGCACGATAGTTCCGTGGCCCTCCTTGATTCCTATGCATACACGACTCACACTCTGTCACGATGGTGTTGCTACTACAAGAAATTCGGGTGATTCCTCGGTTAGAATTGTAGGCTCGTTTCATCTTGTTGGTGATTGTTCCTTTGTGCATTACCCGACAAAGTTCCACAAGTCTTGATTTGCTCTAACACTCGGTACGAGTGTTCATTGCTTCGCACACTTCACACCATCTGTTGCCTTTGCATTTGCAGGGCTTGGGCCCGCTCAAGCTCATGTTGCCAGTGGGTGTTTAGTTGGTCTGCAAGCGGCTATGCATGCCGGCGATAGGCGCATAAACCCATCCACTTCCAAGACTCTAGGCACTTTCCCTTGCTCCTCCCTTGAAAAGTCCGCATTCCACTCCCGGATTTCCCTCCGAAATACGATTAAGCAAATATAGCTCTAATAAGTCTTTTCTAATGCTTATCCCCGTTTGCCCGAATCGGCCAAGATTTTGTGTGAGGTTCCAAACCCTCTATAAAAGTGTGCACCAGCACATCATTGGATTGATGGTGATGAGGGCGAGTCCGCAACGGCCCGATTTGAATCTCTCCCAAGTTTGATCTGAGATTCTCCCCTTCTCTTTGTTTGAAACACCCAGAATTTTTACTTCTAAGCCTTATACATTTTACGGAAGGAAAGACCGAGATCAAGAACTTCTTTTCAAGATCATCCGATGTGGTTATAAACTCGGCTTTTCAACCACCTTTTGGCTTCTCCCAAGAGTGAAAATGGGAGCGATTAATAAACTGAAGCGTGAGTACGTTGACACTTTCAGGCGGGGATGTAAGTGTCACTTATCTCCAAAAAGGTTTGAAGATGTTGTTGTGGATCCTCGTGAGGTAGACTGTGAGCGCCGCTTGTGTGCGGCAATTGCACCATGTTAACATTTAGCTCGAACCTCCCTTCTGGCTCGGGTTTGCGAATGCTAGATGTGACATTACTAGCGTGGGATTGCCACCGCATCGCGAACCGGCCCTAAACACCATTTCCTCGGGCACTATCACTGCACAAGTGAGTAGTTGTGGTTGCTCCATAAGTGTTTATGCGAGCATTGCATTTTCTTTCTAAGAGCTTCTCTTCGTTTGCGATGGAATTGTCTTTCCCGACTCTAAGGATGGATCACAAATCTTTGTCTCTTGCCGAGTGTTCAACGGAATCGTATACATAAAATACGAGGCTAAGACCAAGTTGTCAACAACAAAATACAGAAATTACAAACTAACACTTTTAAGAAAAATTAAAATTTCACCAATTGCCGAGTCCCCGGCAACGGCGCAAAAACTTTGTGCGCGCGAGTGTAAGATTTTACAAGTAATATAGTGGCCCTTTTTAGAGCCGGAATGTCGAACCTACGGGGGCTGGACTACGGGTAAAACCTTCACCAGTTTTAATTTACTTGTAACTCTAATAATGAAGACAACGGTGTAAAGAAAAGTTTTTTTTATCTTTTGTAAACTATAGTACATACTAAAGTAGAATAATTGTACGAGTGATGCAGGCCCCTTGAATGTGAGCTGCGGCTAAAACGAACATGTAAAGAAATCAAATATCGATATACATGGTTTATCTTTTCTCCGGTTGCTAGTCGGAACTTATGCCTATGGATTAAGTATTTAACCCAACTTAAGAATCATGAACCTTCCACCTACATTTGTGATAAGAAAATTCATGTTCTAGCCATACAAAAAGCTAGATTCCACACTTGACTAACCACATTTCGGTATATTTCTATCACGAAGGTAAATCAATTCTCAATTTTCCCAAACTAAGAAAAGATCATATCCCTATTAATTCACAACTTTCCGGTTTCGTGCCCTCTCGGGTGGCTTAGGACTTTTGGATTTACATTAACATTGGCCGAGATATTAATGCGGTAAGACAAAAAATTAAATAGAACAACCACGAAGAAAAGATGAAACAACGAGATAATCAACAATTACATTTCAATACCAGAGTTCATAACCTCGGTAAGAAGGGGTAGCCACTCATTTGTGGATTGAACATACGTTAAATGAATGTAAATCATGCAAACAATTGAAAGAAAGAAGAAAGGGATAGAGAAAACCTAAGAATTTTCGTCCTCTCACTGCACGTAACCCGTTCTTTCTCCACCAAGTCGGGGTAGTAAATGAACCTAAGTGTTCTATTTATACTAGGGATAATTTTTCCCGGAATAACAAGCAACGTGTCACGGGTGCATCGCGAGCCTTTGCCTCCGTGACACGGTACTGCCTTGAGCTCTACGGGATTTGGCCGCCCAGGTAATTGCTCTACAACGTGGCACGGCATGCAGGCTTGCCCAGCGTGCCACGGTGCAAACGCGGACCTACAACTGGAATGTCAAGATCTGGGAAATTAATTCCAACGTGCCACGGCTCGATCGCGGACCTTCTACGGAATTTCTTGAATTTATATCTCCCCGGACAGAATGCATGCACGATGGCAGCGTGTCACGGCTCCATCATGAGAGCCATAAATTCCTTGCTTCTCCACCTGCTTCCTTGCTTTCGTTCGAGTCCATCTCCGATTCATCCCAACATACATCTTAGCTCCATAAAAGTATGTTTTCCTGCAAAACAACGCTAATCATATTTAATTAGAGTATAAATTCACACTTCCCTATAATTTACATGCAAATGTACAAACATTTGTTATATAAACAGAGTAAAAGCGATGCATTTGAGTATGCTCGGGCATATAAATATGCCCCAGATCAACCCGCATACTCTATGTTGTATCATTGCTGAGTGAGTCCTCATCTTTTGGACTAGACATATTCGGATTTCCTCCATGTATTTTTAGTTTCAGCATTATTGAGTTAGTTAGGGTCTTGTCCCATCAACTCATCATGTTTAGAAGGCATTTCAAACAAAGGATGTGCTTAGTTTAGATTGTGTTTTTCGATGTTATGTTTATTTGGACTTCCTCACAAGTTTGCATGTTGATTCTTCAGTTTTATTAATTGAGTTAGATGTATGTTCATGCCATGGAGTGGAGGCTTGGAGTGTCTCGGGGCTCCTTGTCTGATGTTAACGGCTTCAGGCCTCCGTTCGAGTCATGAAAGTTTGTTGTGCTCCCTAACGAATGAGTCACCACGAGTCATTGGGTATACCAAGTAATTCTTCTCATAAGTTTTAAGCTATCTAGAGGCATATGCCAATGACCTTACCATGATGCATCAGCACACACCAGACCAATCTAAGAGGCATCACAATACACAACGAATCCATCTGTACCCTCCAAGTAGAGTCAATATTGGGATGAAGTTGGTCGAGTCTTTAACTCCTTGAAACACTTCTTACAGGCATCCAACAATTGAAATTTTACTTTATTTTAGAGTTAACCGTCCAATGGTGCTACAATGGATGAGAATCCTTCAACAAATCTCTGATAATAGCCAGTAAACCCAAGAAAATCTTGATATACGAAGAATTCCCTTTGGTATAGGCCAATTCTTTACAACTTCTATCTTCTAAGTCCACACCTGCACACCACTGCTTGACACCACAAGCCAAAATGCTACTAAATCGAATCAAAACTCCTTTTTCTTTGAATTTAGGAGGCATTGGTGATCGCCAGGAGTACATGGCACAATTCTCAAATGAGCGGCATACTCCTCTCATTGCCCCAGTATATGATGATGTCATCTGAAGACAATCATGAACATATCCACATATGGATTGAACACCTTTGTTCATCAATTCCATAAAAGTTGCGGAGCATTCGTTAGTCAAGACATAACGACAAACTTATACTTGATCATACCAAGTCTAAAAGTTGTCTTGGAGTGTCACTCTCCTAACTACGATCGATGATACCCAAATTTGAGGTCTATCTTTGAGAAGCACACAGCACCCTAAGTCGGTCAAACAAGTCATCAATTCAGGAGGATACTTGTTCTTGATTAACGGCCTTTGTTCCATTGTCGGTAGTTAATGCACATACGAAGAGAACCATCCTTCTTTCAAATGAAGAGAATTGGTGCACCCCAAGGGGACTTGCTAGGCGATGAAGCTTTTTATCGGGGAGATCCTTCAATTTACATTTTCAACTCCTTCGGCTCGAATTTGGAGTCATTGTATGGTGGAATAGATATAGGCTTCCGGAGAAGAGGTTAATGCCAAAGTCAATCTCTTGCTTGGGAGGGACTCTGGTAGATTATTTAGGAAAACCTTCGGATACTCACCCTGTGGGACGGACTAAGATTCGAGTCTCGGAATGGCATCCTTAACTTGAACTAGATGGTATACACAACCCTTGCAAATCACCTTTTTGGCCTTAAGGTAGGAAACAAAGGGACCTATAGGGAACAAGCTGAACTACCCTTCCATTCTAGAATTTGGCTCACCCAAAAGTGGTACTATCTTAGCCATGGGTTCTGATTGATGAGCATAACGTGCATGCAACCAATCCATACCAAATACAACATTAAAATCAGTCATGTCTAACTCTGCTTACTTGGATTTGAGATGACATTTTGAAAGGATTGTGACAGGGGAGACTACGTATGTCCATCGAGCTATAATTGAGTCATAGACTAGAGTAGAGAGCGAGAAGGGTTCTCATAGGATTTGAGTTGACTCTAAAACTTATAGAAACATAAGGTGTCACAAAACATAAAAGTATCCCTGGATCTAACAATGCATATACATAAAGATGGAACACTCGTAACATACTATTACCATATACGGGAGACCTCCTGCTCCTGACGTGATGAGAGGCCACAAATCATGTTTTGATGTTGACTACCACCTATACTAGTGGATGCATCTGCGGGCGAGCGTCTTGGTGGAGCTACTAATGGTGGCTGGATCATGACCTCTACTATGGCCAATACGGTGAAGGAGTAGTAGTCTCTCGGCGGATGTTTGGGCTTACCACACAGAAACATGCACCTAACCCTACTAGGCACTCTCGGGGTGTTTCATACATTGTCGGGCGCTCTTAGGGTTACGACCTACTCCTCTATCCTCACGGATATTCTTTCCCCTCTAATCGTGCCTGAACTTTGGATGAAACCTTTGAATGATGACGGTTTAGGGGCATTGATCTCTGGTGAGACTACGGCGTGTCAGCCGCTAAACCAGGAAAATCAACGCTGCTCATCCACATGGCCTCTTGGCCTCTCTCCTTATCCCTAATCTCATCCCCCTCCATCTTCAGGCATATATGACCAGGAAGTCTAGTTCACTATTTTGCGTCACCGATCCTACACTCCTTGACAGCTAGTCGGACACTCCATACACAAATATGTTCATATGGGCCCTATGGTCTTCCACCATCTCTACCACATACTTGGACAGCCTGGTAAATTCTAAGTTGTACTCATGTACAGTCATATTAATTTGCCACAAATTGACAAACTCTTGCTACCTTTGCCTCCTCAACTTCCCTGGGAAGAATCTATCTAAAAGGCTATTATAGCGATACACGACTCACGAGGCTTGCGCCCACTACTTTCGTCATTCCATTTGTGCAAATATAGGAAACCTCCTTTGGGCGATAGGAGGGTAACTCTACACTCTCTTCTTCTGTCACCCCATAATTTAATTGATCTTATGTATCACTTCCGAAACTCAAGTCGGTCCTCATACTCTCGACTCAAGGAACTCGGGGATTCATCTTAAGGAAATCCGAACTCGAGCACCAGCATGCTTCCATTCTGTAGGACATGGGCAAGCTACTCTTTGGTTCACACTGAGCAACCAAATCCTAGGACAACATTTGAAAAGCTACCTAAACTCTATATGAGAGACACGCTCGAGCAAAGAACACAGTGAATTGCTAGCGTGGCTTGCTAGTGCCCAACTCCATTGTCATCTTCATGGCCATCTCCATTTAGTTACTTTTAGTATTTACTCAGCATGGATATATGATTCTACAAACATGTATGACATGAGTTAGAAGGATAGTGAGATACTTCATCGCCACGACATAGATCATGAAAGAAGGGAAATTTCCTAAAACATCTTGTAGCCTCTCCCCCATAAGTGTGGCTCGCTTCACACCCATGAAAAAGACTATACCAAATGAGACTATTAGATACGCTAGGACACTTTACACCTTTGCTCTAATACAATGTTTGTCATGACCCGAATATATGTCCGGATCGAGACACGAAACATAAAACCACTAATGGCTCCAAGTCGACCCAATGCATGAAAATAATAGCTAAAGAGAATATATTATATGGGAACTAACAAACTAAACATGAATAAGCGAGAATGCATACATAATTATTATAAAGATAGTCAACACTAGCAAAAATTTGAGATTCTAACTATTGTTTGAAAAGCCTCTAAATGCGAAGAGTTGATGGGACAACATTCCAAACTAGCTCGATAAAGTCTAAAATTGAAAAAAGAAAACAACAAACTAGCGAATGTCCCTCGGAAGATGAGAACTAACCATCTTTTGTCTAAGGCCCCGGACTAATACAAGCGGGACTAACGGTGTGGCGGAAGTCGATCGTCTGAACCGATATCATGAAATGATACAACATAGAATGTGCGTTTAGTACGTACAAAGTGCGAGAATGTAAGGTAAGTAAAACGAGGGGGCGATTAAGTGTAAATGAAATCATGCAAATAACATAAATTATAAGATTAATAGAGTAAGGACGCATGTGCGTATACGAAAACATGTATGATCATAAACTCAATTTCATGTCTTGATAGTATGATCAAAGTTTAGAAAATAAAACCATATGACTTGCCACTGGTGAAATAAAAAATAGCCCGATTGATAAGATGAACATTAGGTCAAACCTTATTTAGAACATAATATCATGTGTCATAAACATGCATAAGCTGAAATTATGAACAATGAGAGACTCATCCTAACCAACAACCACAATGTATGAGCACGCAGTGATCCGCGTCCTTCCCATGTGGAGGAGGGCCATCCTAAGACTTTCTAGGAGAATGATAAGTAAGGTGTAATATCACAATATGTCCTTGGGCGAGGTAAATGCTCTCTTTAGAGGCCCCAAAAATACCTACGTTGGCACGTAATTTATGAAATCGGGGAACCTTGAAACCCCTAGCCTGCTACGTACTAGATTCTACTCCTAAAACATGTATGAATTGCTCATATAATCATATTCTAAGACATAACTTGACTCTATACATTTGAAGGGTCTTGACTCCAAAACATATATTTATCATTTAATCTTGTTAGCCTTGGCTAGATCATAAAACATGTTTTTCTTATGCAGGGTTGCCGAATATAAAATCATGCATTGGAATAGGCTTCATTGATCAAAAGTCATAGATTCATACATAGGTCATTTTTAAACATTATACATACTAGATATCTCATCATATTTTAAATCGCAATCATAAACTGACTTTTCATGAACTTGCATAATTGGGCATTATTTTCTAAAATTTGAAATCATGAATTTAGATCAATTAGTATAAAATATTCCCATGGTGTCACATTCTTTGAAACATGAAGGAATTGACCGATAAATGTCGAGAGAGAATTTCATAAAATTTGGTTAAAACCCCATAGGATCATACATTTGAATTAACAATCGAATTCAAAAACTTGAGGAGAAATTTGGGTATGAGAGTGAAAGGAAACTCTCATTCATGAACCTACACACCTAGCTAAAGCGATTCTCAACTTGACTTTGAAAGTCCAATATATTTGGAGGAGAAATGGAGGATTCTAGGCTTGATATTCAATGGAAAACCTCTAGACTTGCATGCATGGGAATTGAATGAATTAAAATAGGTTAAACTCCCTTAATACACTTATTTCATGTCTTAAAACAATGTAGTTAAAGACTTAGGAGCTTAGGATTTATGAAAATACCCTTAATGAAAATTCTAGAAAATAAGCACCATTCGTCACGACTCTTACCCACGAGTCGTACCTTGAAAATGACGACTCGTGGTTGCCTCCCATTGTCATCGGTAGTTATAGAGTGGTTCCTAAGGATAAAATCACGGATACACCCAGCGAGTCATTATATGGAGTTGTAACACCTGCTCGTTGTCATTGAGCCTCAACTCGATTTTTCTCTAAATTATTCCACGATTACAAACCACAACTCTTGTGGTTTCCTACAACGAGTTGTAATACCACTCGTGACAACCTTTCCATACACAGAACCTCCAAAGCACGAGCCTTATCACGAGTCGCACCACGATCTATCCTTTCCAACCCTGGCATCCTACTATCTCACCACAACTCTCGACAATGAGTTATACCTACACACAATGAGTCATGGTATGGTCATCAAACTTCATAATTCCACCATGAGTCCTCCCACAGTCCATTACTTCCCACCACGAGTCGCTTTGAGGCAAAAATGTATATTTTTCTGCTAAACTCATTTCAAATTCTCTCATCTAGTCTTTGGAACCTTTGGGATATTACATATATCATATTTCATCTTAAACCTATCTTGTGATATAATTTTTATAAAGTGTCATGAATATTCATGAAAATATTGAAAATGACTATTTTTCCTTTATGCGTACAATTTCAAAATTTATGATATATTTTGAGGATATTGTTATGTATTTGGCCAAGAACACAATTTCATGTTTTGAGACTATAATTGCTATAGATTTTTTCCCAAGGTCGTACTGATTATTTACTTGATTTGTGGAACCTATGTCTTAATGGAATTACGAGTTTCCAAAAGTTGAGAGCATGATTTATAAATTGTGAACCCTTTAGCTTCTTGAATTTAAAAGTGTGTATGTGTGTGTGTGTATGTATATATAAATATAATGTATATCAGTTGAGCCCAAGGGCTAAGATCAGGCCTATATAAAAGCCATATTTTTATAGATAGTGCATGTAGATAAGGCTAAGCTTTCAGAACAGTTTTTAGATAGATTATGCCCAAGGGCTACTACGATTATAAGTATTTTTCAGAAATGGAGTAAGTGGTTGACCGAGATGATATGAGCCCCTCAAAGAAAGAGTCAAAAACTGAATTTTCCAATGTACGAATAGAGCATACTGATCATTAGTGAATCCCTACATTTAATACCACCATAAGAAGTTGATGATACAGGAAATCTTACTAGCTAGTCACTTCAGGCCCTCTATTCAATGAGATAGGGTTGTAGGTTATCCAGCAGACCATAGGGATCAAACTCCATGTTCATATGGTGTACTATGTTGGTTAATACACGATCTTTAAAATATTTTCAGTCTGCACTACAATATCAATATTTTCAGAGAAAGTTCCTTGATAGTATTTTCTGCTATAGAGTTGAAAAATGCAGATTCATGTTTTTCTTTCTAAACACTACTATTTGTTTTATGCATTACTACTTATGATTTTACTTGCTCAGTTTCTCTATTCAATACCATGTGTTTCATGTGTTTTTTCCATCGTACAAACAGTATGATTTCATTTACTAACACCCCTCCTTTTTAGGAGCGCTACATTACTCTATAATGCAGCTTTAGGTACAGACACTCTTAGACGAGTGGCCCAATATGCCATTCTATCTTAGCTTTTTGTGAGCCCCACTCTCTCTGTCTCTTTATCTAATTTATGTTAAACAGTTGTGTGTTTGGATTAGAGGTTATACCACGTTGTTTTCCTTTCAAATTCAAACTTTACAATTTAGTATAGGCTTAATAAACTAGATTGTCAGTTAGTGTGATCGCTTGATTATACTCCTATTTGACCAGTGGGTCACCTTTCGTATAAAACAATGATTATGAAAGTATCTTAAGTCTATTGCATGCTATATCATAAATCAAAAAATTATTTCATTCACGTTTATCCTGATTAAAGGTATGCTCACAGTTTATGCCAGTTCAGCGAAACACTGATACTTCCAAAATACACCTCTTAAAAAGTATAAAGTGGTCATTTTCAAATTTAGAACCCAACTAGGTTTGGGTCAAATTCCATAGGAACCATTTCAAGGAAACTCTTAATAGTGAGTGTTCAATCTGATTATCGTTATTTGAAAAGGGGGTTACTAGTAAAAAGAATGTACAAGCACGGTGTTCCCCATGATTTCATAACTTAGCGAGTATTTATTACATTAGTGATCTATCCGGTGATTATAATGCAAAAACTGATGATTAAGTTCATCCAACGTCACTCGACCTACATAGATTAAAGTCAATCTAAATTCTCTCAGATATTAGGCATTTCTATTTTAGCCCTCGTCATTAATCATTGTTTGACTTTCCTTGATATAGTTCTAGTCTTTCGATGAGGGTTGATGATTTTATGGATTGGTAATTTACTAACTCATTAGACTTTTAAGCATGAGTTTTTGCTTAGTTTTCAACTCAATTAGGAAGGTTTTATGCCTTTTCTATTTGATCTTAGGGGTATTGAACTTAAAAAAAGAAAGCAAATGAACTGAACAAAAAGTAAAGTTGATGAAAGCAGAAGACCTGTGCGCTGCACTTCAGCATCTGTGAAATGCAGGTGCCACACAGAGCAGCACTGGATGGTACTTGAAGAAGGCCAGCGAGGTGCAGGTTGGCACCTGCAAAATGTAGGTGCCAACACAAAAGGGATCAAAGTTAAATTGATCAAACCTGCAAATGACCTGCGGTCGCGGATGGACACTTATGAAACTCATGTGCTGGACAAGTGACCTCCACGCTGACAAGGGTAAAAATATCCAGTTCTAGCGAAAAGGTACTTTTGATGCTTCTAAGGGCAAAAATGAAAATCCGTGCACAAGGATAAGGACAAAGTTTCCCCAATTTGTACACACCTTTGAAAGTAGAAGGGTAGAACCTTTTAGGAGAGAATATTGTACAGAGAGAAAGATACAGAGAAGTTAGAGCTTTTCTTTCTTCTTCTCCAAGTATCTAAGGGAAAACCCATCATTGAAGCACATTTTGAAAGCTTGATTTTTCTATTCAATGATGAATGTTGATGAATTATTAATGGGTATCATCTTCTTATCTTCATTCATAAGTAGCTAATTCTGTTGCTACGCATTTGTGATTGGTTGGGGCTTAGAATGAATTAGGTGTTGTTTTTTAGTCTTGGATTCACTTGTATGAATCTATTGCATTCTCTTAGTTCTAAATGAAATATTTATGGTTGGAAACATAAAATGTGATTACATATCTTGCTTTTGCTTGATAAAGAGAAATAAGATTTTGGTGAGACAACAATAGTAGAGAATTTAATTTTGATGATGTGGGGTTGGGCTAGAGATAGCCAATACCTATTTTCATAATTCATTCATGAGTTGAGGCTAGAAGTAGTTCAACTCTTCTCAAAGTACATGTGGCTATTTTGTTATGTGACCTTGGTGTTCGAGAGAACGCAAGTAAAATGCACCCAAGTGGTTGAGAAACATTAGGTGCATCCTTGTCCATGGCTATTCATTCTTATAATTAGTTCTTTAGGCTTATCAATTAATCCCAATACAATCAACGCCCTGTCAATAGCATCCCCAGTATGCTCTCATTGTTTGCTAGAATCTACTTGCCCCATTTTGTTATTGCATTTATAGACATAGTGTTGATCTTTCATTCCCACAAAATTTACTTTACATGTTGCTATAAAATGATGCTAGTTAGTTTTGATTGATTTACAACTTTAGTAGAAATCATTCCTCATTCCTTGTGGATTCGACCCTGACTCATAGTTGGGTAAATTATAATGCATACGATAGTGTATACTCTCTCACTTTGAGGAGTAGGTTTGGACGTCGTCAATTTTGGTGTCATTGATGGGGAGTGGGCATTGATAGCCTATAGTTGTTTATTGATTTGAATTAGTTAAGCATCTTGTGTTGTATTTACTTTAGTTGTAGTTTTTGTTGCATGTTCATGTTGAACACCATGAGCCAAGATTCTTAAGTAAGTTGTGGACGGCCACATGGACCAGAATGATGGTGAGCCTATGCTTCCCGACGTAGCTGGTGCTATTCACCTACCTCCTACGATAGTGAATGACATCTTTCATGTGAGAAGCACCATGATACACTTGTTACAGATGAAGGGATTATTTGGGAAGGCAACAAAGTGACGATGCCAATAAATATCTCAAGGATTTTCTTCAAATCTACCAACCTTTTAGTATTACCAACATCAACAAAGAATTAATTCGGTTGAGGCTTTTCTCATTCTCATTATTGGGGGAAGCCACTGTTTGGTTAGAAGAATTGCCCCCTGGGTCAATCACTTCATGGATGGAGCTAACAGAGGCCTTTTTGATAAGATTCTTCCCTCCCTCAAGGATGCGTCAATTAAGGGTTGATATTATAAACTTTAGATAACAACCAGGAGAGCCACTGCATAAGGTCTGGCTCTATTTCAAAAAGAAGGTTGTGATATGCCCCAACTATAGTTTTTTGGATAGAGACTTACTTCAAAGATTCAAATGCTCCCTCGACTCGATCAATAGGTCGGTGGCCAAAAACCCTGCTGATGGGTCCGTCACCGACCAAAACTATTAATTTGCCAAAGCTCTTCTTGATCGTATGACCAAAATAAATAGGGCATGGCACACTAGTGACACAGAAGTATCCCTATGTGGTGCTTCTTCCAACCATGAAACCGTTTAAATGAGAAGGCGTGAGGAAGAACGAGATGAAATCTTGGAAAAGATGATGGCCCACCTTGAGGTAATGACTAAATATGTTATGGCGGTCGAGCCAAGAGTGTGAATGTTGTAGGGACCTAAAGGCATGGTCAATAAAAGGGAGATGTTTCATCTCCTAGATATGATGAGGAATGCCAATACATGACGTGTCAAATGGTGGTCTCGCATCAAGGGTACCAAGGTGCCATCCAAGGCCCTTGGCGCCCTCTTGATGAGAATCATGGTTGGAGAGGTCGTGAAATCAAGGCTAGAATGACAAAAATGGTACATGGGGGAACGGGAGCAAAATAGTTAGGGGTATCATAGAAGCTCCAATCCCTACATACGTCATCCCAAAGAAGATGAGGCCCAAATGCAACCAGGGGTAAGCGATGTTTCTAATTCGAAAACTGAGGAGATGTTTGGTAGGGTGTTGAAAAGAGTAAAGTCCATCGATAGTGTGAAGGAATTAAAAGGGGAGTTGTCTAACCTTTCCCAAACTGTAAGCTCTCATTAAGCCTCCGTCAAGCATTTAGAGGCTCAATGACTCATCTCTCAACTCAAATGAACCATTGGATGAAAGGAACCCTCCCATGTGACACTATGTAGAATCTGAAGAAGGATAATCATTGCATGGCTATTGTCACGAGGAGTGGTAAAGTTGTAGCTAATGCGGGTGTTAAGGCCAAGAAAGTTGTAAATCCTAAATCAAGTGATGAAGTGCGTGTTAAGGTGCCAAGAGCACAAATTTGTCTTGACATTGAGGAAGGACTAGAAGAGGAAGAAGTAGATGCTTCTCTTGAGAATGTTATTGTTAATAAAGAGGCCGAGGAAACCGCCAATACAAAAGGCCAAGAGCTTAGAATTCCACCCCCTTACCCTCAGCAGTTGGATAAAAAAAAAGAGGACAACCAATTTTAAAAATTCATTGATATGTTCAGTAAGTTTTCCATAAATATTCCGCTTGTGGATGCATTGCTCCAGATGCCTCGGTATACCAACTTAATGAAGGAGTTGTTGAAAAAGAAAAATATAGTGGATGCGGGCACAGTGGGGGTGTCGCACTATTATAGGGCCATGATGGCCAACAGTCTTACTCCTAAGACAGAGGACCTAGGAGCTTTCACCATTCATGCACTATTGGAGTATACATATTCAACAAAGCGCTATGTGATCTTGGAGCAAGCATCAACCTAATGTCTTTTATGATTTTTAAAAAGTTAGGTTTGGGGAGTCCCAAGCCTACAACAATGAGGCTATTAATGGTTGACCGCTCTATCAAATTCCCCGTAGGAGTGCTTGAAGATGTATTGGTACGAGTTGATAAATTTATCGTTTCAGCCGACATTGTCATTCTGGTTTGTGATATGGATGTTGAGGTACCCATAATCTTAGGGTACCACTACTGGCTATGGGGAGAGCATTGCTTGATGTACAACTAGGAGAGTTTAAGTTTTGAGTTGATGGAAAGGAAGTAACATTTAATGTTTGCCAACCAATGCAACTCCTAATGAGTGTAAAGTGATTGTCATTGAGGATACAAATGAGCAAGGGAGAAAATGTGATGAGGGTATTGATCCGGAGAAAGAATATCGAAATGATTAATAAACAGTTGATGAATCCGTCATGCCGCGATGTTAAAGAAGGCAATTCTTTGGAGGCAACCCATGTGATTTTGAATTTAGTTACATTTAATGTTCTTTTTGTTTTGGTTTTGTAGGATAGAGTGGCTGGAAAATTTATGTGTTGTGAGTATACAGCACTTTCGACACTTAAAACGGGGAAAATAGCATACTTAGGTGTGTTTATATGGATATGTGTCTTTTACTTTGTTTTCAGGGAGAATAGAAGATGGAGCTGAATTGTGCAAAAGATGGACAAAAATGCAGAAAAGTGGCTTAGTGATTTAAGTACGAGTCGTACTATTAATCGTGATAAGACCCAGGAGCAAAGTGTAAGGCAAGGAAAAGTTATGGCTTATGGTACGAGTCATACCATGGTAGTCATACAAAGTTCCAGGAGGAATTGCACAAGCCACGTGTCCTGGAACGGGTAGCAACCACGAATCGTGAGACCTACCTAAGACCTGTACCAAGGAATAGTGAAAAAGACCAGAAAATAAGAAGACTAGCAGAACTCAAGGTATGAGAAGGAGTCACAGATTGTGGAACTGAGCTACGAGTCATACCAAGCAATCATTAAGTTAACAGAGGATGTCACCAAGTGCGAGTTCAAGTCACGGGAAGATTGTATGACTGGTAGATTCTTCGTACGAGTTGTATCAGAAGTAAACACTTAGCCAGATTTAGTAGCAGCTAAATAATGGTACGACCTGTACAATCTTGTTATGGGTCGTATGTTAATGTGGCAATAGTTTTTGGTAGTTTACCAATTTACTTAGGATAACGTTCCAATTATTTGTATAAATACTTTTTAGGTTATTCTCAGTAGAGAGATGCAATTAGAGGATATCGGAGAATCGAACGTATTTTTTCCATTGAGAGACAAATTGTTGTGAATTTTAATTCAAGTCTTGGAGATTTTATTGCATTAATTTTTTAAAACGTGGAAGTGCTTTGGAGTGGACCCGGGAAGCTAAAAGTCAAAACTTTGGTAAGTTCGTAAAAAGGTTGCAGGACGACAGGTACCACGACCCGTGGTATGAACCACAGGCCGTCGTTGGTGGTCGTGGGTTCAGGTGGTTAGGTACTAGAGGGAAACAATGATTGATTCAACGACCCGTGGTAAGTAACCACAAGCCGTCGTTTGTCGTCATGGTAGAAAGTGGACTTGGCAGTAGAAAGGTACGACGGGTCATTCAACGATCCGTTGTGGCTTGAAACGACCCATTGTGGGGAGCCGTGGTAAGGGAGACCAGATGTACGTGAGAAAGGATGGATAGTAACCACAACCCGTTGAAGCATACGACGAGCCGTGGTGAGGCTCGTTGGGTAGAAGTTCAGAAGGTTCGGGGGAGCAATCAACGACTAGTTCAACGACCCGTTGGAGCCTAGAATGACTCATCCTATTCGTCCATGATTTTATTTTGAGATATGACTAGGACAGTGCATTGCACTGGTAGCTACCACCGTTCATTGTATCATTCAATGACCCATTGGTTAACTCGTTGTTTGTCCTAGTGATCAGTTTTCAACGAATTCAATAAGGGCATTTCCGTCATTTCCTAGTCCTAAGTCCCTATACTACGTCATTTAAGGATCATTTTGAGGGGGTTTTAGAGGGGAAAAGACTATTATAAGTGCATACTCTCCATGCATGCAAGGTTCAAAGCTTGATGGAGGTGATTCAAGGCCAAATTCAAGGTTTCCTTTGGAATCTGACCTTGGGCAATGGAAGGGTGATAGAATTCATCATTTCCAGGTATGTAGGGTTTTAATAGGTGTCTTCCTTCCACACACATTCCCAATTCATATCAATTAGTGCTAAATTATGAATAATCGATTATGGGGTTTTGATCAATTGCATGATTTCTATATCTCTATTCATTGGAATGATTAGATTGAGTTGATATTGATGATTTACGAAGCTTGGGCGGAGTCTAACTTGTTTCTTTTATAATATTTGTTTTTTTAAATTGAATCTAAAATGCCCATGGGTGAAGAGTTCTTAAAAGGGGTGATTTAAGGTAAATGTTTGGTGGTGATGAATTTGATTATGAAAATCATGTTTCTAAAACTACCCATGATTTTGATGTTGTCTCCTAAATGAATCGATTGGATTCTAGAATGATAAAGCTTTGGGTAATACCCACATGTTGATTAGAGTGATGATTTTCCCAACATATTCTTACCACATTGTTTAAAGAGAAATTTTCCAATTCTTATTATAAATTCTAGCTTGTCGTATGTCGAGTGAATATTTTGTACATGTAGCTTACCACATGATCTTGAGTAGATGCTCCCACCTGTGATTTATCTTGTGGTATGTTTCGAAATAAAGCTTCTCATTTGCATGAATTTATAATTGAGATGTATGGCACCATTGAGCTTTGTCGAAGGACAATGTTGAGCTTCATTTTCATACCAGTCTATGTATGATTTCATTAATGAGCTTTGTCAATCGATAATGTTTAGCTTCGTTGCATACGATGTTGAGTCATGCATGATTTCATGTTCATCTTTGTCAGTAGACGATGTTGAGCTTCGTTACATACAATGTAGAGCATTGCATGTTCTGGGAGAAGAGTCTACAACTGAGCGGGCTAATGGTGGACAAACCTAAGCCCCAGAACTACGCGCCAACGGAGGTTGATTCTATTCTATTTGTGACCTCTCTTGTGAGCTATCCCCGAACTTAATGGCCCATGAGCTTGATATCGATATCATGGTAGCATCCTCAGCCTGGACAAGATTTTGGACGGCTCTGCCCACTTGAGTGTAATAGTCGAGACCACGTAATCTCTATCGTGGTATGTTGGTTAAGTAACGAGTCTCCCATTGTCCATATGATCCAGATTTGCATATTCACTACTCATGATCAGTATGTATGCATGCATGTTCTAAAAGTAAGGTTTGACTCAATGTTCAGCTTTTCTAAAAATGTAGCATCTCAGCTTTGAGTCATTCGAATTAGTTGATATTATAAAGTTATGCATTGTCACATCATGAAGGGATTATGATTTTGAAAGGATGCATGTGAGTTCTCTATGTTATCTAAAAGCTTATGTTATGAAATGATTTGTTCGGATGATTTTACTTATTATAGCGGTTTTACTTACCTTGCATACTCGGTACATTACACGTACTGACCGCATACTTCCTATGATGTATCATTTCATGATACATGACCCAACTCACAACTTCAACCCTGATCTTAGTCATCTTGTTCAAAGTTGCACCTGTTCAGAGTTGGTGAGTCCTCATTCTCCTATGACTATACTTTCAATTTCTTCTATATATTTCGGTTTCAGCATTGTGGAGTTAGTTGGGGTCTTGTCCCATCAGCTCATCCAGATTAGAGGCTTTTCAGACTTAGTCATGTATTCAGTTTTGGATGTTTATTCTTATATGATGTTTCTTTAGACATCCGCTGAGATTATATTCGTGTTTTCTTCAGTTTTTAATGAGTTAGTGTATACTTATGCTATGGATCGACTTTTTCATGAGTGTGAAGCGCGCCACACTTATGACTAAAAGGCTACGAACCTTCTGGGAAATGTTCCCATCTTTCATGATCTATGTCGTGTGATGAAGAGTCTTTCTATCCCTCTAATTTATGTTATTCCAGATTGTAGAGTATGGCTCCTTGAAGAGCGAACGGACAAAGAAATGGAGATGATGAAGGCCACTCGGATGGCATGGGTCGTGGGCATCAGTAGGTCCCAATAGTTCAAGATCCTCAGGCACTGGAGCCAGCTTCCCGTGCTGAGTTTCAGGCCGCTATTCATATTCTTGCACAGGCCTTGACCGCTCAGGTCAATCAGTAGGCTGTTGTGCATGTTCTGCAGAATGGCAGTGCAGCGGCGGCTCGAGTCAGGGACTTCGTGAGGATGAATTCATCGGAGTTTCTTGGGTCCAAGGTAGATGAGGACCCACAGGAGTTTGTGGATGAAATTATCAAGATGACACAGGTCATGGGGGTGAGCAGTGCTGAGTGTGTAGAGTTGGCCTCTTACCAGTTTAAGGGGGTTGCACATATCTAGTTCTATCAATGGAAGGATAGCAGGGTTGCTGGGGCAGGTCCGATCACTTGGGAAGAGTTCCATGTTGTATTCCTGGATCGGTTCTTCCCTCGGGAGATGATGGAGCTGAAGGCAGCTGAGTTCGTAAATCTGAAGCAAGGGAGGATGACAGTACTATAGTATTCCCTTGAGTTCACCCGCCTATCTAAATATGTTGCTGAGTTAGTGGCTGACTAGAGGGCGCGAGTAAGTAGGTTTGTGCATGGGATAGCAGGTCACTTGGATAAGGAATGTGGGATTGCTATCCATGAAGACATGGACTTTCCTCGGATGGTGTTGTATACTAAGCAGATGGAGGCGGCGCATTCGAGAAAGAGATAGAGGCCAATAGGGCTAGGACTGATGATCACAGATTTCTTCAGCTTAGGTTAGGAGGTGGGCACAATTAGCAGACCCACCAGAGATCATCCACCCCAGCTTCATCAGCCTTGAGTTTTCCATATCGGCCTCGGCATGATCAGAGAGTGGCGAGCATCAGGCTCGAGGGGTTAGAGCAGCAGACCCATAGATTTAGGTGTCTCAGCATGTCGCAGGTGTGGCCAACGTCATGCAGGCCAGTTCTTGGTAGGTTATGGTGCGTGTTTCGGGTGCGGGCAACCCAAAAACATGCTTAGAGATTGTCCAGCAGCGAGACAAGATCAGGTTGGGGGCCATGGCCTAGCTTTTAGCTCAGCAGCCCCACCCCCTGCCTCAGCACATCAGGGGGCATATACCAATGCAGGTGGAGGTTAGTGCTAGAATAGATTCTATGCCCTAGTATCCCGTCAGGAGAGAGAGGTCTCCTTGGACGTGGCTACTGGTATGTTACAAGTCATCCATGTTGATGTTTATGCTCTGTTAGATCCAGGGGAAAACTTCTCCTTTGTGACACCTTATGTAGCCAGTAGCTTCGGAGTAAGTCCTAATGTCTTTTCAGAATCCTTTTCAGTTTCTACTCCTGTAGGTGACTCAGTTACAGCTAGATGGGTGTATAGAGACTGCCCGGTCTTGGTCCTCCATAAGGTCACCTCAACTAATCTGATAGAGTTAGCCATGACCAATTTCAATGTTATTCTCGACATGAATGGGTCGTATTCTTGTTATGCTTCCATTAATTGTAGGACCCGGTCAGTAGAGTTCAAATTTTTAGGTGAGCCAGTCTTAGAATGGAAGGGCAGTTCAGCCTTTCATTTCCCACCTCAAGGCCAAAAAGATGATTTGTGAGGGTTTCTTGTATCATTTGGTTAGGGTCAAGGATGTTGAGTCGGAGACCCTGACTATCCAGTCAGTTCCAGTGGTACGTGAGTATCCAGAGGTCTTTCTTGATGATTTTCCAGGTATTCCTCTCGAGTGGGAGATTGAGTTTAGTATCGACCTTCTTCCCGATATGCGGCCTATATCTATTTAAAAGAGTTGAAGGATTTATTAGATTAGAGCTTCATTACACCGAGCCAGTCTCTATGGGGTGCACCATTTTTATTTGTTCGGAAGAAAGATGGTTCCCTTTGGATGTGCATTGATTATCGACAGTTGAACAAAGTCACTATCAAGAATAGGTACCCCTTACCTAGGATTGATGATTTGTTTGATCAGCTTCAGGCTGCTAAGTGTTTCTCGAAGATAGATCTCAAATTTGGGTATCATCAGCTCAGAGTTCGGGAGAGTGATATCCCGAAGAGGGCGTTCAGATCACGGTATGGTCATTACAAGTTTGTAGTTATGTCTTTTGGACTGATGAATTCTCCTGCAACTTTTATGGACTTGATGAACAGGGTATTCAAGCCCTATTTGTATATGTTCATGATCGTGTTCATCGATGAAATCTTAATATACTCTCGGAGTGAGGAGGAGCATGCCGCTCACGTGAGAGTAGTGCTTCAGACCCTCAAGGATTTCCAATTGTATGAAAAGTTTAGCAAGTGTGAGTTTTGGTTGGACTCCCTGGCATTCTTGGGCCATGTGGTGTATAGCGAAGATATAAAAGTAGATTCGCAGAAAATTAAGGCGGTGAAGAATTGGCCCAGACCGATGAATCATTCGGATATTCGGAGTTTCTTTGGTTTAGCTGGCTACTACCGGAGGTTTGTTGAGGGTTTATCATCCATTGAAGTGCCTTTGACTAAGTTGATTCAGAAGAAGGTGAAGTTTTAGTGGTCGGAGGCTTCTGAGGAAAGCTTCCAGGAGTTGAAGACCCGACTCACTACAGCACCAGTGTTGACCCTACCTTATTGTACCGATGGTTTCATGGTGTATTTTGATGCTTCCGGAGTTGGAATTAGGTATGTGTTGATGAAGCGTGGAAAGATGATAGCATATGCCTCTAGGCAGCTGAAGGTCCATGAGAAGAATTACCCGACTCATGATCTTGAGTTAGCTGCGGTGGTGCTTGCAATGAAGATATGGCGGCATTACTTGTATGGGGTCCACGTGGATGTGTTTACAGACCACAAGATCTTGCAATATTTGTTCACACAGAAGGATCTAAATCTTAGGCGAAGGAGGTGGTTGGAGTTACTTAAGGACTATGATACGAGTGTCTTTTACATCCGGGCAAGGCTAATGTGGTTGCAGATACATTTAGTAGGCTCTCAATGGAGAGTGTGTCTCATGTGGATGAGGGGAAGAAGGAGTTGGTGAAAGATGTTCACCGGCTTGCAAGGCTGGGAGTTAGATCGATCGACTCGACCGATGGCGGTGTTGTTGTACATAACGAGTTAGAATCTTCCTTGGTGGTTGATTTTAAGTCCAGGAAAGTTGAGGATCCAATTTTGAGGAACTGAAGGAAGCGGTGCAAAGTCAAAAGGTGGAGGTTTTCTCCCAAGGGGGAGATGGTGTGCTACGATATCAGGGTCGTCTATGTGTCCCAGATGTTGATGATTTGAGAGCTCGGATATTACACGAGGCACATGGTACTAGATATTCTATTCATCCAGGATCCACGAAGATGTATCGGGACTTGCGAGAAATCTATTGGTGGGATGGTATGAAGAAGGATATTGTGGAGTTCGTAGTGAAATGTCCAAACTGTCATCAAGTGAAAGTCCAGCATCAAAGACCCAGAGGCGTACTTCAGGATATTACCATCCCCACTTGGAAGTGGGAAGAGATCAATATGGACTTCATTACAGTCTTACCCCGGACTCATAGGCAATATGACTCCTTTTGGGTTATTGAGGACAGGTTGTCTAAGACGGCTCACTTTCTACCGGTCAAAACTACCGACTCAGTAGAGGCTTATGCCATGTTATACATATGGGAGTTAGTTTGGTGGCATGGAGTGCCTTTGTCCATAATTTAAGATAGAGGTACCCAATTTACCTCTCAATTTTGGAGGGCTTTTCAGAAGGGACTCGGGACTCAGGTCAAGCTCACCAAGGCCTTTCATCCGCAAATGGATGGCCAAGCCGAGTGAACAATCCAGACTCTTGAGGACATGTTGAGGGCATATGTTATGAATTTTATAGGTAGTTACCACTCTAGTATCCAAATGGCACCGTTCGAGGCTCTTTACAGGCGCAGGTGTAGATCTCCCATCGGATGGTTTGAGCTTGGTGAGGCAGCTATGATAGGACCAGATTCGGTTCATAAGACGATGGTGAAGGTTCAGTTGATAAGGGACCGGTTGAGAGCCGCTCAGAGTCATCAGAAATCGTATGCTGATGTGAGGAGAAGAGATTTGGAGTTTGATATGGATGATTGGGTATTTTTTAAAGTATCTCCCATGAAGGGTGTCATGCGGTTTGGGAAGAAAGGGAAACTCAGTCCCTGCTATGTTTGTCCCTACCAGATTGTGAGAAGAGTTCGTAAGGTGGCGTATGAGTGGGAATTGCAATCGGAGTTATCTTCGGTTCATCTCGTTTTCCATGTGTCACTTTTGAAAAAGTGTTTGGGCGATCCAGCCTTGGTAGTTCCAGTAGACAGCCTTTGTGTAAAAGACAGCCTCAGTTATGAAGAAATTCCGGTTGATATTTTGGATCTATAAGTTCGAAGGCTGAGGAACAAAGAGGTAGCTTCAGTTAAGGTTTTATGGAGGAATCAACATATTGAAGGAACTACGTGGGAGGCCGAAGAGGACATGATGGCTAGATACCCACATTTGTTCTCTACTAGCTCCGTTCGGACTTGAGGTATCAGTTTTTGCCCAAATTCTCTAATCAGTTTCCATGTTCAGTTCATGTGCGCAAGTTTGAATTATGTTATGATAAATGTATGTTATTCCTAAATTTAGTTCAGTTATGTGGTTCTTTTCATAGGTAGTCATTCCGTGAAATTTCGGTTAAAATAATCAGTATTGGAGTATGATAAATTGTATGTTTTTGTTTGTTGCTTGTTTCCTACATTTGAGGATGAATGTTACCAAGGGGGAGATATTGTAATACCTCGGAAGTGCTTAGGAGTAGACCCGGGAAGCTAAAAGACAAAACTGTTGTAAGTTGGGAAAAAGGTTGCAGGACGAAAGGTACCATGACCCGTGGTAAGAACCACGGGCTATCGTTGGTGGTCGTTGGTTCAGGTGGTTAGGTACCAGAGGGAAATAATGGTCGATTCAACGACCCGTGGTAAGTAACCACGAGTCGTCGTTTGTCGTCCTAGAAGGAAGTGGACTTGGTAGTAGGACGGTACAATGGGTCATGATATGACCCGTTGTGGCTTGAAACGACCCGTTGTGGGGAGCCTTGGTAAGGGAGACTAGATATCCGCGAGAAAGGATGGATAGTAACCACGACCTGTTGAAGAGTACAATGATCCATAGTAAGTCTTGTTGGTAGAAGTTCAGAAGGTTCGGGGGAGCAATCAATGACTAGTTCAACGACCCGTTGTAGCCTAGAAAGACTAGTCCTATTTGTCCGTTATTTGATTTCGAGATAGGACTGGGACAACGCATAGCACGGGTAGATACCACGTTTCGTGGTATCCTGCAACGACCCATTGGTTCACCCGTTGTTTTGGCCAGTGATCAGTTTTCAGCAAATTCAGTAAGGGAATTTCCTTCATTTCTTAGTCCTAAGGCCCTATACTACGTCGTTTAAGGCTCGTTTTGAGGGGTATTGAGAGGAGAAAAGCCAATTTTAAGTGCATACTCCCCATGCATGCAAGGTTGAAGGCTTGAAGGAGGTGATTCAAGGCCAAATCCAAGGTTTCCTTTGGAATCTGATCTTGAGCTATTGAAGGGTGACAAAATTCCTCATTTCTAGGTATGTAGGGTTTTAATGGGTTTCTTCCTTCCACAACCATGCCCAATTCCTATCAATTAGTGTTAAATTATGAATAATCAATTATGGGGTTTTGATCAATTGCATGATTTTTATATCTCTATTAATGAGTATGATTAGATTGAGTTGATATTGATGATTTACGAAGCTTGGGCGGATTCTAAGTTATTTCACTTATAAAATTTGTTTTAAAAAAAATTGAATCTAAAACTCCCATGGTTGAAGAGTTCATAAAAGCGATGATTTATGGTAAATGTTTGGTGGTGATTAAGTTGATGATGAAAAGCATGTTTCTAAAACTATCCATGATTTTGATATTGTCTCCTAAATTAATCTATTGGATTCAAGAATGATAGAGCTTTGGGTAATACCCACATGTTGATTAAAGTGATGATTTTCCCAACATATGCTTACCACATTGTTTAAAGAGAAATTTCCCAATTCTTATTATAAATTCTAGCTTATCGTATGTCGAGTGAATATTTCTACACGTAGCTTATCACATGATTTGGAGTAGATGCTCCCACCTATGATTTAGCTTGTGGTATGTTTCGAAATAAAGCTTCTCATATGCATGAATTTATAATTGATATGTATGGCACCATTGAGCTTTGGCAAAGGACAATGTTGATCTTCATTTTCATATGACGTCCAGTCTATGCATGATTTCATTAATGAGCTTTTGAATAGAAAATGTTGAGCTTCATTGCATACGATGTAGAGTCATGCATGATTTCTTGTTGAGCTTCGTCAATAGACGATGTTGAGCTTCGTATATACGATTTAGAGTCTTGCATGTTTTGGGAGAAGAGTCTAGCACCGAGCGAGCTAAGGGTCGACAACCCTAAGCCCCAGAACTACGCGCCAACGTAGGTTGATTCTATTTTATTTGGAACCTCCCTTGATAGCTATCCCCGGCCTTAATGGCCTATGAGCTTCATATCGATATCATGGTAGCATCCTCAGCCCTGGCAAGGTTTTGGACGCCTCTGCCCACTTGAGTGTAATAGTCGAGACCACGTAAGCTCTATCGTTGTATGTCGGTTAAGTGACGAGTCTCCCATTGTCCATATGATTTAGATTTTCATATTCACTACTCATGATCATCATGTATGCATACATGTTCTAAAAGTAAGGTTTGACTCAATGTTCAGATTTTCTATAAATGTTGCATCTCAACTTTGAGTTATTCGAATTAGTTGATGTTATAATGTTATGCATTGTCACATCATGAAGCGATTATGATTTCAAAAGGATGTATGTGAGTTCTCTGAGTTTTCTAAAAGGTTATGTTATGAAATGATTTGTTCGGATGATTTTACTTATTGTAGCGATTTTACTTACCTTGCATACTCGATACATTCCACGTACTGACCGCATACTTCCTATGATGTATCGTTTCATGATATAGGACCCAACTCGCAGCTTCAGCCCCGATCTTAGTCATCTTGTTCAAAGTTTCTCCTATTAAGAGTTGGTGAGTCCTCATTCTCCGAGGACTAGACTTTCAGTTTCTTCTATATATTTCAGTTTTAGCATTGTTGAGTTAGTTAGGGTCTTGTCCCATTAGGTCGTCTAGATTAGAGGCTTTATAGACTTAGTCATGTATTCAGTTTTTGATGTTAATTCTTATGTGATGTTGCTTTAGACATCCGTTGAGATTATATTCGTGTTTTCTTCAGTTTTCGAATGAGTTAGTGTATGCTTATGTTATGGGTGGACTTAGGGTCCTTCGGGGTCCCTTATCCCGTGTCTACGATCCAGGCCTCCATTCGGGTCGTGACAGATTTCTTCCTTATTCTTGAATTATTCAACATCAATTCTTGAAATAAACAAGCAGGTTTCTTTTCAATAATCTTTGTAAGTATTGAATTATGTGTTTATCTATGAATGCTAATAATGATCTTACAATCATGAGAGGCTAAAACCTCCACAACCAGGGTTGTAGGAGCCATGGTGAATTAACGAACTAGGGCTACACAAAGGGATTCGAAACTAATGCTATGAACTTGTATTGTATTCTCTTCATCAATAATTTTTCTTAATGAAGCGCAACATTAAGTCTTACCCGAATTATTTCCTTGCTTGAACCTAGAGATGTAGAGATTAGGAAAAGAGAATTAAAATAAAGTCTTGATCTTTACGGGTCATTGTATGACTTGAGCTGCGGTCAGAGTATGGTTACTTTGGAACAAATTGGTAATGGGTTAATTGAAATCACTCATGAGACCTAACTTGGTGATTGACTATAGTCATCCTATAGGGACAAACCAGTCGTCTGGATGAACCCTGGTTATCAGTTCTACAAGTAAGCATTAGGATAGATCACGAGTGTAAACATAAAATATTTATGAATCCATGGGGACACTTATCCTAGTTAATTGCAAATCTTGATAAATAACAACTAATTTTCAATATTGTTTTATAGTTGTTTCTATAAACCCCTTTTTTTGGAGATAACATATCTAAAAGCTCAATTACCTACATTAGTCTATATCTTGACCTTATTCCTGTGGGATCGACCCTAATCTTTGTTGGGTTCTTTACTGACAATGTCCGCTTCATGCTTTATCAGGAGTATAATTTGAGCGTTATCAAAAAGCAGTGATGTTGTCGGTTAATTGCTTGTGTTTAACTTTTAGTTGTTATTTCCTCATTCATATTTTCTTTTTATTTTTGACACCCACAGGTTGTCTCTTTCTAATTTCCAAGTATCGACATAGCAAAAACCCCCTAATTCCTCTTCATCTTAAACTAAAGTGAACACTGCAGAGAATGGAGAACCATAAGCAAAGAGAGGCCCATCTTGCTGAAGAAGATAGGAAAGTTGAGCTAGCTCAGCAAGTTGTACTTCAAGAAGACGAGGGTACTTGAGATGAAGTCATGAATGCTGGCCGCCATGGAAGGGGAAATAGAGGCCAGAGATATGCTCCTCAGTTCTTTGATGAGGATGACCGAGATATAGATGAAGTCGGGTCAACTGGATCTATCGTACCACCACCTTTGCCTGTTGGAGTAAAGTTTGACATCTCTAGTACCATGATACAGATGCTGAATATGAAAGAGGTGTTTAGTGGTCATGCAGCTGATGATGCCAACCCACACTTGATGAACTTCGTCGGAATATGAAAGGCGTATAGGTTGTCGGTGTATGTCATGAAGCAATAAGGTTTAGACTCTTCTCCTTCTCTCTTTATAGAGAGGCCACTCTATGGCTATCGGAGTTGCCCAATGACTCCATTACCAACTGGAGAGAGCATAAATATTCTTTCTTAGAAAGGTTCTTCCCACCTCTAGGATGCTACAACTTAAGGATGAGATTATAACTTTCGAAAACTGAAAATGGAGGCACTTCATGAAACCTGTTTGAGATTTAAAAAGAAGCTGACCAAGTGCAAAACCATAAAATTCCAGATGAGTGGTTGTTGGAGATTCTTTTGTAGGTCCTTGAATAACAACACAAAATTTGCAACAGACAATATGGCGGGAAGAGTCACACATGGGAGAAAGATGCCATTATTTTGGATAGAGTGACTAAGACTAAGAGGGCCTAGCACACCAGGGAAGTAGAAGCAGCTGCAGGTACGTATGTTGTTGGTATGATTGCAGATCAACACAAAAAGGAGGAGGAGCATGATTAGGAATAGCGCATGTGCATACATCATTAGACTTGCTCACGAAGCATATAATGGGTGCTGGTTCTAGAAAGGTAAATATAGTGGGAGATTAGGGATAGGAACCAAGGCAGGAGCATTCAGATTCCGAGGAGAAGGCAAACTTCTTGGACAACCAGGTGGTGGGTTTCTGGGCCAACGCCCAAGGGTCTGGACAGGATAATTGGCACTAAGGTTCTGTAAATCAAGGTCAAAACCAGTATCATGAAAACTACAACCAAAATGCGTATAGGGATAGGACCTAAGGTCATGAATGAGAGGAAGAATGGAGAAAGAATGATGGTTATCGCAATGACTGCACGAGTTAGTATGTTTCTCCTAATGCATGTGAAGGTGAGACTAGACCCTTAAGATTGGAGAACATGATGGCTTAGATGCTTAAAAAGGTAGAATCAACTGATGATCAGTTGAGGGACATTCGATTGGATATAGCGGATATGACCAAAAAGTTGAATCGCATGTAACGGCATTCAAAGTGATTGAGCAGCAGCTCGGACAGATGTTGACGTCCCTAAACTAAAGGCAGAAGGGAATACTTCCTAGCAACACTATGCATAACCTAGACAGTCACTGTATGGTTGTGATGACTAGGAGTTGAAAGACCACAGTTGACCCCTCTCTGTCGGTTGTAGTTGAGATGGAAATAAAAAAGGAGATGGAGCTTAGTGTGGAGGATGAGGTTGCTGAGCATGAGCTCATAGGTGAGGCTGGGTTGACTGGGGCTCCAGTTGGTTCAAAGGAGTCTGAAGCTGAAAAAGGTAAGAAGCAAGGGGACGCGCTAATTTATAAAGCTATCCCTCAACCACAACCATTCCCTCAAAGGATGAAGAAGAAGGCGAAAGATGGTAAGTTCTAAACATTCTTCTCTATGCTTAAATAGGTATCAGTGAACATACCATTGGTCGAGGCATTGGAGAAGATGTTAGGATATGCCAAATTTATGAAGGACCTTGTTACCAAGAAAAGGTCCGTGAGCTATGAGCCGGTAGGTAACTTGCAATATTATAGTGACATAGCTTCATGGGTACTTTCTAAAAAGATGGAGGATCCAGGTGCCTTCACCATTCCGTATGATCTCGGGCAGAATAGCATGCCCGAGTGACGCTTTATAACTTATACATTTTCATGTAGTTTTATATAAATGTGAAGATATGTGCTAACCAACATGATTAGTCCTTGTTTTGTAGGTTTCAATGATTTTGAGGAACTAAAT
>JACEIK010003031.1:113799-129962 GCA_018107945.1 Datura stramonium | reverse complement strand
GAGATGAGCCATAGGTAAAATCTACGACTCATGGTATGAGTCGTGACGGGATGAATTATTAAACTAGACCTGACTCGACCTAGATTTATCAAATATCCGCTCTAAACTATTTAAAATGAAATTTCTCAGACTTTCACTCCCACGCAATCTTAACCATTGAACCCATGATTCTCACCCAATATTCGCACAACCATAAATCAAAACCCCAACCATTTCAAGTTCAAATTTGTGCAAGTTTACACCTGCACAATCGAAATTCATACCCTAACTCATTGAAACAAGCAAGAAGTCAAGAAAACACTTGAAAAGTCAAGTAAGTAAACATGTTTAAATTTATAAAAATATCTTGCTCTCTATGAAGTGATAAAGGACTGTGATTCCTCAAACTCACCAAAAATGGGTTGAGGAAGATGATTAGTAGCTTGTGTGATTCTATTGAATGGGTCAAAATTTGAAATGTTCAAACACTAATTTGGTTGTTGAAGTATTGAGTTACGGGGTGTGAAATAAGTTGGGAATAAAGTGGATAGGTGTAAATAATGGACATTGATAGACTAAGATGTGAAAGTATGAGTACCCAGATCAAATTAATTGTTTTCCTGAGAAACTGAACTAATCAAAGCAAGGAGAGGCTCACAACACTTCTTACGACTCGTGGTTTCATATTATGACTCGTAGGAGTACTCGTTGGGACTGTCCTAAGTCATTTGTGACTGAACCTTGATGGTATGAAACCTGGCACGACCTGTAGTATCGTACTACAAGTTGTACCATGTAATCGTACCATATAATGGAAAGGGTAAAAATCAAAGTTCATAAGTAACGGTATGATACTTACTACAACTTGTGAAAACAAATCACGATCCATAACACGAGTCGAAGAAAAATACAGAAGAACACAGTTTGGGGAACCCCTCAGTATGACTCTCAATATGAATCATACAATCATAGTATGAGTCGTAACTAGGAGTTGTGACAGGCTCATCATGAACTACGAATCCTACCACCATGGTATGACCCATACTGTAGACTCATGGAAAACTTCAAAGGTTATTTTTCTTGCTTTCTTTTTGTCAGATCATACACACTAATCTTTTTCTCCATAGGTACAATGAAAATGAAGAGAAGAGCAAACAAACCTACCCAGGTAAAGGCGGCTAAAGTAGAGATAGCTACTCGGAGGGCATTCAGAGATAAGCCTTCCGACTTTGATCAACCAGGAAGCTCCCCTAGCGGTTTAGTGGAAGAGTACCAAGTTGAGACTTCTGACACTAATGAGCCATGGACCACTAGGGCTCAAGTAAAGGCACAGGCTGAAGCTACTTCTGCTGCTTTGGCCACTGCTCCGCAGTCTGAAGAGGGAGCAAAAGAACAGGTTCAAGAGTTCGGGAGTGTCTCTCATGAGGAAGAAGGGTCCAAGGAGTCCTAATCTGGAGATGGTGGAAATGAGGCTTATCAAACCCTACCTCTGGAGAACCTTACTATTAGGTGGAGAGTACCGGGTTCTCTAGAGATATATGAGAAGGGTTTGGCTCTCACCTTAAAGAACCACTCAAGGCGTAGTATACAAGGAAGAACCGTGGATCCTCACCAATGCCTTGAACAAGGTAGAGGAAATGAAGAGGATATTAAGCTTCTATGGATTCGATTGGATGGCTAGAACTTCGAAGAAGTACAGTCCTAAAATGGTCTAGGAGTTCTATGCCAATTATTTGGCCACCATGGAGCAAAATGCAAAAGGCAGGCTGAAATTGAAAGAACAACCCAAGCTTGAGAGCGTTATGGTGCGGGGTCTCATGGTTGACAGCTCCGGGCAGACTATCACTCGGGTACTTTATGGTCCGCAGTTTAGAGCTCCTGACATGACAGTTGAGTTCAACTGTCGAGTAGACGCCCTGAAAAGGGTAAACGCAGCTGTGCCATGAGGAGAAGCATATTCAGATTAAATGGCTAGCAAGGGTTCTAGCAGATGATAAGGAGGAGGTGGACTAGGTGGCTAGTGGAAAGTAGGTCACCAAATCCTTGCTGAGTTTCATAGCCAAGGCCTGCTGGACACTTGTCCACCACCGATTAGCACCGACAGTCAATGATAATACCCTCAGTGTGGATAGAGTATCCTTGGTGGTGTGTATTATGTCTCGATACGTCATAAATATTTCGAGGGTTATTGTAGAGGAGATCCGAGACCGGGCTTTGGGATTAAGCACCACCATCCCATTCCCGAGCCTCGTGTTCAAATTATGTATTGAGGAAGTCCTTAAGGTGAAGAGGGAGGTAGATATCACTGATTGGAGGCCAGAGGATTGTGGATATAGGACTGATTAGGGATGAGATGAACTCGGTGAGCCGGTTAGACTTTCTACCACAGTTCTAGTACCACGGGTATCAGGTGGAAAGCATAATAATGCCCCCACCTCATTGGAGAAGGGTGAGATGCCGGCTACAGAGGTCATCAATCCAAAGGTAGCTCCGAGTACTTCATCTGCACCTCCTATGAGTATCCCGAGTCAGACACCAACTTGGTATATATTGGTCCCACAGGAGTTTCTCCAAAAAATAGCCAAAAGATTAACAGTGACTAAGAGAAAGGTCCAGTCCATGATGGAGAACGCCAAGATGTGGGTGAAGGCAGAGATAGATTTGTCTGTGAGGGTGTGGCATGATCAGTTAGACATCTTCAAGTGTCGTTTCAATGAGTGCCTAGCTGAGCAGCCGGATACAGGTAGCCTCAAGGAGGAGCTGGGGGCTCTTTATAGCCAAGTAACCAAGTTGTCGTCTAGACAACGAGCTATTCTAGCAGCCCCTACTCTTTCAGACCTAGATGCTGAGCTCAATGAGGAGCTAGACTTCGAGGCTTATTGGGTCCCATCTGTGGTGAGTGGAGGAAAGGGTAAGAAGAAGGTCTAGAAGGTTGTTGGAGACGAGCCCTCAGAAAAATAAACAGAAGGAAAAGAAGGAGAGTAAGCGGATGAGATAGGAGAACCTGCAAACTCATGACGCACATATGTCAGAGTTGCAAAAGCAAGCTAGAGGAGCGGGGAGATCCACCACTACCCAGAGAGTGTTTGTGGGTGGTGAGGATCCTTCGAGGGAGCCACATTTAGCCAAATTAGAGACCGAGGTCGCTGAGGCGACTGTTACTATGGAGGGGGTAACCAATCCCCCAGCTGACATCCCATTGAGTGCATCGGCCATCGCCAACACCACTATTGTAGTGGAGGTACCATTTCCACAGGATAACAGGAGCTCTTAATGCGCCACAGGTATGTCCCTTTCCCTTGTTCTTACATATTTTATGTTTCGGGAATGAAGCATGTTTTTCAAAAGGGGGTACTTGTATTTTGGGAATTTTGATTCGCCCGAGGATTTTTATTGTTGTGTTTCTTTTTCCTCGGGTATGTTATCTAATAGAACGAGCATGTTTAGATATTTTTGTTATTTATTTTAATTAGAAGTAGCTTAGTATTACTTTACAGTCATTAAATGCACTAGTTTTATGTATTTGAAAAAATTGACCCTGTTTAAAATTTTTTGATGTTAGCTGTGTAGTTAATTACATTTGCATGACTTATGTGGATCATTCTATGGCATTTATATTATAAGCATGTGTAGTTATAGCTAAGTTGTACATGAACTGGATAGGTAGATTCAATGTAAACCTATACCATGAGTGAGTGAGGATTCATACTTAGTTCAATACTGTGTTGAGGATCTAGAACTTGTCTGGTTGGTCTTTACATAGGTTTTAGGATGGTTAGGAAATGATCATAGGCTGTTTTTATTTTAGCATTAGTTTAAATTACCCTACCAAATAATGATGAATCCCTTGATCCCGATTTTGAGCCTAACATTGACCATTTTTCTTTGATTAACCCTTCACCTTCCCCTTGTTTATTATGAACCTATTTTTGCCCTGGTCCCTCCCTGAACATTGTGAACCTCAACTCAACAAAACTGCCTAAGTTGAGGGTGGCTATAATAGGGGTGCGTAGATATGGGGAAGTGGAAAAGAAAGAAAAGAAAAAATTAAAGAAGGGAAAGGTGTGTGTGGAAAGAAAAGAAAGAAAAAGAGCTGAGAAAGAAAAAATGAAAAGATAAAAAATAAACAAGAAAAAGAAATGGAAATGATGATAAAACACACCACATCCACATATTGCATTTAAATGGAGAAAAGGGATTAAAATTAAAAAAAGTGAAAAATGGGGTAATAAGTGAAAAGTGAAGTCACGAGTACGTAGTGCCAAGGAGGGTTTAGTCACTAAATTTCATATATACCATACCCAGCCCGAAGCCTACATTACAAGACGAACAAAGTCCTATAGTGATCTTAGCCTAACTATCCAAAGAGCCAAAGTAGAGAAAATAAGGACAAGCCTATGGTATTCAATTTGCAGTATTTAGAACTTTTTTGTGAGAGTGAGAGTCTCATTTGTTTAGGCCCAAGTTTCATGATTCTATATATCTGTGAGTGTTGGGGACTTCATTTGTTGTGAGGGTCCTTGATTTGTGTTGTATTTTAAATTGTCTGTGTGAATAGCATTAGAGATAGCTTAATTCTCTGCTAATAGTTGGATGCCATATCTTGATTCTTGTATGTCATTGATTTTGGTTATATGTGTGCATAGCTGACTTAATTTGAACAGAAAAAGGGTCATTGGTTTATTGTGGTTTATAGTGCAATTTTTGTTGCGTTGGCTGTAGGTATTCTAAGTTTACTTTCTAGTTAAGCATCATTTTTAGTTTTTGATTTTTTTGTCCAAGCACATACAAAATTATTAAGTTGAGGGTGTGCTGTGAGTTTACAGTACTTTCGATGCTTAAAATTGGAAAATAACTATGGACTTAGGTGTGTTTATATGGATATAAGACACTTTTACTTTGTTTTCAGGGAAAGTAGATATTGGAGCTAAATTGTACAGAAAATGGAGAAAATTACATAAAAAGAGCTAAGTACGAACCTCAGTACGAGCCGTATTATCCTGGTACGAGCCGTACTAAGAATTGTGGAAAATTCCAGGCCAAGTGTGATGAGGCAAAGGCAACTTATGGATCATGGTACGAGATGTACCATCCAGGTACGAGCCGTACCATGGTAGTCATAGGAAACTTCAGAATATGTTGCACAGGCGGAGTCTCCTGTGATGGGTAGTAATGATGAATTGTAAGATCTACCAAAGACCCATACTGAGGAGCTATGGAAAAGTTTAGAAGAAGTGAAGACTGGCAGGTCCCAAGGTACAAGAAGGAGTCACGGGTTTTAGAACCGAGGTACGAGTCATACCAAGCCATTTGTGATAAAGTTCAGAAGATTTCTAGAAATCTCAGTATCAAACCACGACTGATTGTATGACTCGTAGGTTCATGATACGAGTCATACCGGATCACAACACTTAGCCAGATTCAGTAGAGGCAAGCCAGCGTACGAGTAAAGGTACGACCCGTACAATCATGTTACAGGTCATAGGTGAAGTCAGTGGCAGTTTTTCGTAGTTTCCTTATCTACTTGGGAGAAAGTTCCAAATATTTGTATAAATACATTTTAGGTTATTTCCAGTAGAAAGAGTCGTAGATTGAATTTTCTTACACGAAACACATTGAGNGAAAGAGTCGTAGATTGAATTTTCTTACACGAAACACATTGAGAGACAAGTTGTTGTTAATTTTTAATTCAAGTCTTGGAGATTTTCTTGCTTAGATTTCTTCCTTGTTCTTGGATTATTCATCATCATTTCTTGAAATAATCAAGCAAGTTTTCTTTCAATCATCGTTGTAAGTATTAACTTATTTGTTTATGTATGAATGCTTATAATTTTCTAACAATCATGAGAGACTAAAACCTCAACTACTAGGGTTATCGGAACCATGGAGAACTACCAAACTAATATTGCACAAAGTGATTGTAAACCAATGCTAAACACTTTTATTGTAATTTCTTCATCTTTAATATTTTTTAACGGAGTGCAACGTTAGGACTTGCATGAATTCTTTATTTGCTTGAACCTAGAGAAGAATAGATTAGGAAAAGAGAATTACAACAAAGACTTGATCTTTATGGGTCATTGTATAACTTGAGTTGCGGATGCAGAATAGTTAATTTGGGACAAATTTTATAATGGTTGAAGTAAAATCTCTCATGAAACCTTACCCGATGATTGAGTATAGTCATCCAATAGGGACGAACCAGTCATTTGGATGAACCCTAGTTATTATGTTCTGTAAGTAATCATTGGGAAAGATCACAAGTGTAAAACCCGAAGTAGTTATGAGTCCATAGGGAACACTTATCCTAGTTAATTGTATAAAATTAATAAACAACAATCAATTCTGAATCTTGTCTTTTAGTTGCTTTGGAGATAACATACTTAAAAGTTTAGATACTAGCATTATTCTACATCCTGACCTTATTCCCTGTGAGATCGACCCCAACCTTTGTTAGGTTCTTATGGACAACATCCTCTTCATACTTTATCAGGAGTGTGAGTTTGAGCGTTATCAGTAGGCATAGGTCACGTCGATGATGTTGGTGGGCGGGCGAACCCTCCAGGACACCAGGTTCAACCACCTCTTGGCCTCCACCGTGAAATGGGTTCCTTGAATTCCCATCCGAGTAATACCCTAATTCATCTAGGATCTCTGCTCCTCCACCACTAAGGTGTCCACCAGCCACCACATATTCCCGTCCATATCCCGAGTCTTCAACTCATCTTCCATAGGATTTGGTAGACCTAAAGCCTTGTTAATAGCAGCTGGAGTCAACAAAATCTACCTCCCCCTAACATAGGCGATCGACTCCTTGTAGTTCTAGACCACCGTAGGGAGGTTAGCATAGAACTTTCGTACCCACACCTCATTCGCCTCAGAAGGCTCCTCCATCAATGGACCCTACCACAAATCCTGGAGGTGAGTATAGAATTCTTGTTCCTTCTCCACCACATCTTGTATCACGAAACCCCGTTCGTGGAACAAACCCTTTGCATCTTGCTCATTATGTCATAATTAACACTGGATGGTCACAAATCGAATGTAGTCAGCGGTATGGATGCTGCCACTAGAAGATGACATGTTGATGAACCTATATGAAATAAGAAGTGTTAGGAAGTGATCAGGACAAATTAGAGAAGGAAAGATTGGGAGAAGAAATATAGAAATCAGCGAATAGCTCAATGCCTGAGCGGACTGCTACAACGGCTATGTATCCGCTGTAGTGAGTCCTCAATAGTGGATGGGACCATTATGATGATTCAGCTGTAGCAGTCAAGCTCCGCTGCAATCTTCTTCCCCAGCAGACCTTTGACCACAATAAAGGAGGTTTCAATTTCAACCTCCATTTCCCCTAATTAAACTACAGATCGGACAAGGGATAGACTTACCCATGCCATACCAACCACTTTTCACCCTAATAATGGTCAACTCGAGCCCGAAAGGCTCGAGGAAGACAAATAACCCCCTACCCATATCCCCCCTATTTTCAAGCCAACAACTACATCAAATTAGTTAAAAACACGCAGAGAGCGATATGTAATACTTGGGAACGTAAATGCAAGCAACATGCTTAGTAAAACTAGCCCATGAGTTCAAGAGAAACCCAACCTCACCATCTCCAATACTACCAAAATCATAAGAAAATAGGCATGATATTACAGGAACTCAATAGAAAATTAAGTAAGGAAGCCATAAGGATTAAGATTAACTAAGAAATTGAGCAAAAACCTGTAGAGGAATTGAGAGGATTGCTAAGAATTTTAAATGCAAAAGGGTGGAAATGAGCCAGAAACCGTCTTTCTGGCCCTTTAATATGATTTTCAGTCTGCTGCAGTGGTTAGATCTCCACTGTGGCAGAAAATGGAATGCTACATCATACATATTCGAATAATGTCGTTTCAAATTCCATTATAGGTCCCCGCCTTTTGGGCACCCACTAAGGGATGTTCTAAGAAAAAATTAGTGATGACTAAGGCACACAGGACATGATTAAATACCAAAAGTCACAAAAGAGAACTTCATAAGACTCAGGGTTGGTCAGATCAAGCCACCATCAAGCTAGCAAGTAGAGACGGTGAAGCGCTGAGATTCCTTCTGACAATAATACTAGGGAAATTGGATGAAGAGAGGTGTACCATGCAATCTGTCTTAAAGATCTCAAAACAAGGGCCTAGTGGAAAGATCAGTTTAAAGATCTAGGAATGATATCGGTGATACCATAGTGCCAACTAGAAGCAATGGAAATATGACCCCACATCAGGGTCAACATAGGGTAACTAGAAATCCTAGATGGTATTTAAGGGCCATTCAGGAGTGAATAAATTTTTAATTGGTATCTTATGTAATGACTCATCTAATCATTGTGGAACTCAGATGACCTAATCATGGGTAAATTTAAAGTTTTGGCGAATCTAGGTTATGGTTCAGAAGGAGTTAGACATTGGATAATAGCTTGTAATATGTGGAATGATTATGGGTGAATTTGGTCCCGAAATAAATTTTGAACGGACTAAGTAAAAATCAGGTGGGACCAAGTGCAAGGACTACATGGCAGATCATTTTCGCTATAACAAAATCATTGTAGCGGAAGATCTCTCGCTAAAGCGAGCGACGCGGAACAGAACTCCATAAATCTATCTAGGTTGGAATTGAAAAACCTATTCCATAAGGTTTGGTGAATAAAAATGTCCAAAAATAAAAAGTTAGTATCTCTAACAAGGAGGGATAAATAAAGAAACTAAAGAAGGCAATACTTCACCCTTCTCCATGAAGATTCTCCGCAAGAACTCGAAACCTGAGGAAAGCATGCGGCTAGGGACTTCTTGACGATAGCTTGGCACCTAGATAGGTTATGGATTACTTATGTATTAGACTTTGATTAGCAAATCGTATATGTGCATATGCTTGATTTGCCATTGATGCATAGAAAGAATTTTCATGTTAATCACGATTAGCTAGATTATGATTCGTAAGTATCTATGAGAAAAAAGTACTGAGGAGGGAATAGGAAAGAGGTGATGAAATTACCATAATTTGAAATTTTTTGGGTTCGAAGAATCTTGAGTCTAGAGAATTGGAGTTTTATTTTAGGCGGGAATTCGTGAAAGGAGACTCATAAGGTAGCTTTGAATAAGGGACCAACGGATATTCATGGGTATGGGTGTCATACAGTGCATGTGCTCGCATGAATTAAGGGACTAATAAGTTTACTTTGGATGTGTCTATGTGTTGTGATTGTTATAGTTCATGTCAAATCGATTGTCGTTACTTAAAGAATAAGGGAAAATTGACAATAGGGATTGAAGAATAAGTATATAAATAGTAGGTGAGCTAATTGCAAAGAACCATTAGGAGAGGAATCTAAGTGGAAAGATGGGTCAGTGAGTTGTACCTCTGCAACGACACTATAACTGCTACAGCAAGACCGTTGTGGTGGCAGTGTTGCCATTGCAGGGAAGCCCAATCTTTCCAGGGGCCAGTTTCCACCACATCTCATTAAATTTTTTGCAAGGGTGATGTAATGAATAACTAATTGTGAAATGGCCCTGGACCAAGATTGTGTTATAGCTTGTATTGCATAATTCTTGCAGTGTATGTCATTTTGTTAATAAATTAAACTGTGATATACTATTCCTGAAATGATGGGTGGAATCTGTGATAACCACATAAGGAAATGAGGTGGCATGTGAAATGGGAAAGTGAGTCATCTGTATATTGGGAATGAGGAGCTCGTGTCCGAGGCGAGGATCTGGATGAGCGGGTTAGTATGAACAAGCTGGTGACTGAATACTTAGATATGAGTGGCTCGTGCACGAGGTGAGCATCTACTCGAGAAATATAAATGGGTACACAGACAGGTATAACCAAATGTTCATATGGATGGATGTACGATTATGAGTGCACAGACAGGTATGAAGAGAGGTTCATATGGCTGGGTGTACAGTACATGAATTTCTAGAGTCCCCTGTAGGTCATAAAACCCTCTGGCATGTGTATATAGTGATGCGACGGAGATGTGTACCCAACATATCACCAATGGTATGACTGTGAGACAGAGATTTGTGTAGGCATGGTATGATATACATATGGCTGCAATGACAAATACGTATAGATATACAAGTGTGATACGACATATATAAGTGTGATACGAGATATACCGACATGATTCGGGCACGATGTGAGGGACATAGTTGGGAGGTAATGCATGATGATATGGCATAGGTATGGTACTACATGACATGATAATATTCATACCTTTATGGTACTACATGACATGATTATGGTGTGGAGACAAACAGTGTGGAATTAGGGAGAGGTAGGTGTGTGCATGCACCTTAATTGTGGAGGAGTTAACTCTATTGGTATGATTTGATATTTTTCTTGTGTGTACTTGAGTTATTTAATTAATATTATGATTGAATGCTTAATTAATATGGTCATTGTGGATCATTGAAGGTAACATGATGGATTAATTATATCTATTTAACTTTATTATTAGGGGGCGGATAAAATAGTAAGAACAAAATTAAAAGGGATTAGTTAATCATGAGAGTCAATAAATAGGTCATTAAATAATGGGAACATACGTAGTTAGTAACAATAGAAGTATAAATGAGATAGGCATGTTAATAAAGTTTAAATGGAAAGTTGAAAGAGGAGAGAATTAGTGAAACAAGGATACTGCCTAAATAGGGCACCACTACAGCGGCAAAAGTTGGCGAATTGCTATTGTAGCAGTGAAAGTGTCTGTTGTAGCAGTGAAGTTGTGATCGCTGATTATAGTTGTAGGGTTTGTATATGAATATTGTTGAGTTATAAGAATTAATGAGGTGGTTAATGAACTTGTTAGGTTATAAATATAAGTTGGAGTTGCTGTTAAAATTGAGTAATCAATTGTATGCTAATTAAATGCTATTGTGTGGACTAATCTTAGTAGGCCGATGATGCCTACTAGTATGTGTGGTGTACTGTTACTACCTTGCTACCCCTTTTTGGTGTAGGTTGCGGCAGGTTTGAAGTTTCATGAATGGCGTGAAGTACATAGCATCAGCTTCCGCATTTTCTCTTCAGGCAAAGCTGTGTCATTTTATTTTGTCAATATTGTGTTAGAGATCTTGCACCTATCTAGGTTAGATCTTGAGAGATTCAAGGTTTTTGGATAATATTTTATTGATACTTCTAAGACATTGTGATTTATGTAAATTCGTGATTATAGTAAATACTGTATTTCATTGTTCAAAAAGGGATTCTCCTATCGAGCTAGAATCGATGTAGGTGCCCGCACAATTCGCCCTTTTGGGTCGTGACACTACTTTTCTAGACTAGATCTTGGGAGAGTTGTGATTTTGGGACTTTTCATTGTAAATACCTGTCCATATAATTAAAGTAATGATGTGTTGTGGGTTTGCAGCACATTCGATGCTTAAAACTTAGAAAATAGCATGGAATTAGGTATATTTATGTGGATATGAGGTACTTTTCCTTTTGTTACAGGATAAAAAAGTGTTGGAATTGAAAATTGCAAAAGATATCTTTAAAAGTGTAAAATGAGAAAAAAGTGCAGACGACAATACGGATCGTAGGAAGGACCTATGAGTCGTATTGATGGCCGTGAGAAGTTACTGAAATTTAAGGTTGAGCAAATGTGACCCATGAGTCCCAGTACGATTAGTAGCAGGCTTGTACGAGTCCTGATGAGGAAGTCGTGGTGAAATACATAAGAATTGCATTTGAGTCTGACTCCTGCTACGAGAAGTAAGTATGACCCGTGAGACGAAGGTACGAGTCGTACCATTCTAGTCGTGATGAACTTCAGAAAAACTTTAAAATCTCTGATTCAAAGTACGGGAGCTCAGTACGAGGCGTGAGTCGATGGTACGAGTCGTACCCAGATCCAACACTTAGCCAAAATTTAACCAGATGAGATTGTACGAGAGGAAGCTACGGATCGTAGGAACATGCTACGGATCCTAGGTCGAGTCATGGAACTGGCGGCGATAGATATGGAAATTCACCCTGTTTGTTTAAGAAAAGGATTCTTGTGTTTGTATAAATATTTTAGGTTTTATTTTTATGAGGACGTCAATTTTGATAAAATTAGAGAGGAGAAACCTTGAGAAAGAGAGGATTGAGTTGGTCTTAACTTGTGATCAACCTGTTCTTGAATTCTTATTATTATTACTACTTGTTTTTCAAAATTTTGTGGAGTAATCGAAGGAAGTGCTTTTCTCACTCATTGTTGTAAGTATTGTTTTATGTCTTTCATCATGAATGCAATTCACAACCTTGCAACTATGAGAGGCTAAAACCTCCATAGCTAGGGTTGTGGGAACCATGATGGATTAACAAGCTAGGTTTACACAAAGTGATATTAAAACCAATACAAACACTTATATTCTATTATCTTTATCTTTAACGATTCTTAATGGTGCGCAACGTTAGGAAGTGCCCGAATTCTTTACTTGTTGTGGTCAAAGAAGTACTGATTAGGAAAAGATAATTACAACAAAGCCTTGATCTTGATGATAATTGTATTAACTTGAGTTGTGCTCGCAGGATAGTTAGATTTGGAACTTAGTGATAACGGATAGTTTGAAACCGCTCATGAGACATGGTCGAGTGATTGAGTATAGTCATTCAATAGGGACTGGTCAGTCATTTGAGTGAACCTAAGTTATCAGTTCTATAAGCAAGTATTGGTGATAATCACGAGTGTATACCCGAACTAGTTATCAACCCATGGGGAACACAAACCTTAGTTATCCTTTGATATTGATTTAACATCAAAATTTTGATATTTATTTTGACTATTGATTTCTTTTAGAATCCCCCTATTTTGAAGTAACTACCTTACAAGTTCAATTACCAGCTATAATCCAGTCTCCCTATTCCCTGTGGGTTCGATCCCAACCTCTGGGTTCTTTATTGACAACGTCCGCTTCTCACTTCAGTAAGAGGTGTGGTTTGAGAGTTATCAAAAAGTGGCGTCGTTGCCGGGGAATAAGGCTAAGACTAGATTATTTGCTTGTATTTGACTTTTTTGGTAGTTTTTTCCTCTTTTACGTTTTTGTTTGTTTTGTGTTGTCTCATCTAGGGCACCTCTTGGAAAAGCCAAGATTCTAAGACAGTGGAGGATGTGTCCAAGTTCCTTGACAAAGTCTAAGTAGTCAAGATTCTTACGTCGTGCCGCGAAATTAAATCAGGCGCTGTATGGGAGGCAACCCATGGATGGTAAAGTCTGAGTAGCCACAGGTATGTACCCTTCCATTTATTTTTACATTCTATGCTTCGGGTATGAAGCATGATTTCTTTTTTAAAAAGAGGAGGGGTGTACTTGTAATTTTTGAGAATTTTGTCCGTCTGAGGGTTTTTCTTGTCGTGGTTCTTTTCCCTCAGACATGCTATCTAGTAGAACCGACATGTATAGAATTTTATTTCTAGTTTTTGATTTTTGTTAAATTAGAAAGTAGCTTAGGAGTACTCAGCCAAGAAAATTGCACTAGTTTTGTTTTTTGTAAAAACAATTGACCTTGTGACCCTATTTAAAAATCTTCCAATACAGTAGCTATGTATTTGTGGCAATATGCATGATTGTTGTGGATCTTTGAATGTTATTTATTTTGTCAGCATGGGTAGTTTTGTTAAGCCATGTATAAACCAGACAGATGAGGTGAAAATAGTCCATGTACCATGTGTGAGTGAGGTATATTAGTCAGTTCGGTATTGTGGTGTAGATCTAGAACTTGCCTGGTTGGTCTCTACATAAGCTAAGGAGGGTTGGTTAGGATATGATGATAGGCCATTGTTTGTTTAGCTTACTTTTAGCCTATATTGCCCTACCAATAGTTTCATGAATCCCTTGATCCCAAGTTTGAGCCTTAATAGACCATGTTTCTTTGATTTACCGATTAACTGTACCCATTTTTTGTAATGAACCTATTTTGGTCCTGGTTCTTTCTTGGATATTGTGAATCTCAACATAAGAAAAATGCTTAAGTTGAGGGTGGCTAAAGTAGGTGTGCATAAAAGGTGGGAATGGAAGAAAGAAAAAGAAAAGAAAAGAAAGAAATAGTGGAATATGAGGTGTGGTGAGAGAAAAAGATGAAAAAAATAAATAAATAAATATGCTATAAATGTTGAAAAATAGAGCTCAAAGAAATTTTGAAAAAAGCTTAAAATAGAAAACTCACCACACCCATGCAAAAGTGAATAAAACGGAAGAAAAAGGGAAAAAGGGAAATGAAAGAATTAAAAGATAAATTAGGTGAATGGTGTAGTCAATGTATATAGTGCCAAGGAAGGAATAGTCACGTATAAAATCTTCCATCTTTATCATGTCCAGCCCTAATCCTACATTACAAGCCATAACAAGTCCTACAGTGATCCTAACTCAACCATCTGATGAACCAAAGCATAGAAAATAAGGGCAAGCCTATGATATCTGACACATAATACTCGTAACTTCTTTGAGAGAGTGAGCACCTTACTTGTTTAGTCCCATATCATGTTTGACATATCACATCTGAGTGGGGACTTCATTTGTGTGAGGGTACATGGATTATGCTTGATTTTACTGTTGGTCTATGTGAAAAGCATTGGTGATGACTTGAGTGCCTGTTGATAGCTAGATGACATGTTTTGATCCATATTTATGATGTTTTGAGGTCGCTTGTAATGCATTAGATGATGTGATTCCATGAGAAAAGGTCAATAGAGTTTGTATAGAAAGTGCAGGTTTATTTGAGTATTAGCTGTAGTATTTTAAGTCTATTTTATAGTTGAGCGTTGTGTTTTAATTTTTCTTTTCTTTTTCTGAGGACATGCAAAAGTTTTAAGTTGAGGGTGTTGATGTGTTGTGGGTTTGCATCACATTCGACGCTCAAAACTTAGAAAATAGCATGAAATTAGGTGTATTTATGTCGATATGAGGTACTTTTCCTTTTGTTATAGGATAAACAGGTGTTGGAACTAAAAATTACAAAAAATAGCTTAAAAAGTGCAAAATGGGCAAAAAGTGCATACCACAGTACGGATCGTAGGAAGGACCTATGAGTCATACTGATAGCCGTGAGAAGTTGCTAAAATTTAAGATTGAGCAGATGTGACCCACGAGTCCCAGTACGATTAGTAGCAGGCTTGTACTAGTAGTGATGAGGAAGTCGTGGTGAAATCCATAAGAATTGCATATGAGTCTGACTCTTGCTATGAGAAGTAAGTACGACCCGTGAGACGAAGGTACGAGTCGTACCATTCTGGTTGTGATGAACTTCAGAAAAACTTCAAAATCTCTGACTCAAAGTACGGGAGCTCAGTACAAGGTGTGAGTCGATGGTACGAGCCATACCCAGATCCAACATTTAGCCAAATGAAACCGTTCTATTAGCAAGTATTGGAGATAATCACGAGTGTATATTAGCAAGTATTTGAATGAACCTAAGTTATCAGTTCTATTAGCAAGTATTGGAGATAATCACGAGTGTATACCCGAAGTAGTAATGAACCCATGGGGAACGCAAACCCTAGTTATCCTTTGATATTGATTTAACATCAAAATTTTGATATTTATTTTGACTATTGATTTCGTTTAGAATCCCCCTATTTTGAAGTAACTACCTTACAAGTTCAATTACCGTCTATAATTCAGTCTCCCTATTCCTTATGGGTTCGACCCCAACCTCTAGTTGGGTTCTTTATTGACAATGTCCGCTTCTCACTTCAGTAAGGGGTGTGGTTTGAGCGTTATCAAGTAATCGATGTGTTATTTCACATATTGATTGTGTAAATAAAAAATAGGTTTATTGTTTTAAAAAACGTTATTTAAAAAAGGGGTTCCAATCAAACTAGCGTCGATGTGGAGGCCCACATGATCCTTCAAAATGGGTTGTGTCAGTAAATTCTTTTTATTACCACCTTCACCTTTACTACTCTTAGTACTCTCAAATTCATTAATAAATGATGACCTTTGAAATTTTCCAACAATCTTGACTCTACGAGAGGGTTTAGGAGTCAAATCTACTAGCAATTCAGGAGCTTTGATAATAATTGGCTGCAGAATCATTTTTCATTCAATCCCTTTTGTTGATTAACAGTATGATCAAATAATACCATTACTTGTGAGTCGGTTCGAAGACTGTAATCACCGGTGTCAAATGTAGCCACTCCTATTATAATTAAATTTAAAT
>JACEIK010003031.1:56672-67200 GCA_018107945.1 Datura stramonium | reverse complement strand
GTCCAGGTTTGAGGTGTGACACTACAGAAGCACACCACGACTCATAGAAGAATGCTATGACTCATAGGCCCTCCCGATGGTAAAATTCCTATAAAATTATGAAAGGATTTCATTAATTGTTTTTTCTTTCTTGATTAATGTTTCTTAACGGTGCACACTGTTAGGACTAGATCGAATTCTCTTCTTGCTTGCACTTAGAGAAGTAGAGATTAGGAAAAGAGAAGAACAACAAAACCTTGAGATTAAGTTTCATTGAATAACTTGAGCTGTGGTCGCAGGAAAGTAAATTTGGAACTATTGATAAAGGTTAGAGTGAAATTACTCATGAGACCTAACTCGACGATTGAGTATAGCCATCCAATAGGGGGTGAATCTATCATTCGGATGAACATAATTTATCAGTTCTACAGGATAAGAATTGGGATAGATCACTAGTGTAATAATCTGACCTAGTTAAGAAGCCATGGGTAACACTTCTATGGTTAATTACATAACTTTGATCATAACACCATTTCATAATCTTGTCAGTTAATTATTTCTCTTAAAATCTCCTTTAGGAAATAATTGAACTAAAAGCATAAATACTAGCACCTAGTCTATATCTTGACCATATTCCCTATGTGATCGACCCCAACCTTACTTGTTGTTTATTGCCAAAGTATGTGTTATACATCTTCAGAGTTTGTAATTTGAGCATTATAGTTCAAGGTGAGTTGTTCTCGATATCTTGGAACTTTGATCTTTGAGTGTTCGCGATATGTTGCTCTCAGACTCGTGAGCTTGTCTCAAATATTTGGAACTTTGTGAAGTTCTATTTTTAAAAATAAATTGTGTCATACTTTCTAGGAATGATTTTGTAAAGAAATTTATATCATACTTCCCAGGAATATTTTCTCGTATTATCAATGTTTTCCGAAGACTATTCAATCTCTACATGACATAAGAAAATTGAAATCCTCATTTATTGTGGAAGTCTCTACCGTTACCTCATTAAAAACCTTTCCAGAAAAACCCTATGGGGGAAAAACTTGATGAAGGAAAAAAAATGTAGCGTGTCCTTCAGGCCTTCTAAATTATCATCTGATTGTAGTGCTCCCCCACTTTCGACGGCTCCGGGGAGTTTCTCCTCCTTCTCCTCCTTAGATGTTGGTGTTAGCCTTGTACAGACAGTGGATTCCCTTTGTACGGATCAGAAAGATATTCCCGATAACCTGTAGGAGATTAGGACAAGAATGGAAAAAATACCATTAGGAAATCAATAAAATGGAGGAAATGTACCTGTCATCTTGCCAGGCGGTGCTCAGCTTATTGTCTTTTAGGGAGTGTACGGGTTCACAGGTTTCCTGTTCCCCTCAACACCCTTCCCGAAGTTTTTCTTAACTTAATCATTTAGGAACTCCCATAGGTGTCCATTCTTCAATAAGTCTTGAACTAATTCTTTGAGGTGTCAAAAATCCCCAGTGTTGTGGCCATGCATCACATGGTATTCATACCATAAGTTGTTATCCCTCGAATCCAAGCTCGAGCGGATAGGATTTGGAAACCTTGCCCCTTTGATTTCTCGTATAGCCAAGACCAACTATGTTGGGATGACAGTAAGATAGAACNAGATAGAACTACAAGAGCAGAGGGACCTCATTAACATCATATACTACTAGTTTTGTGGCCTCCTTGGCCTGTAGTCCCCTTTGTGAGAAGTCCCTATCCACTCTTTTCTCAAACTGTGGCTAAATCGAGATATGTGAATTTCCACCTCGGCTTGTACCTACTTTTGGATAATCAGCGTAGGGCATGCACCTTCATTGAGACGAAGCCTTTGGGTCAAACCATCGCGAACGATTTTGGGTGCTCTTCTTGCCAACATACCATGGGTTCTTCGAATAATTTAGCTCATTGCCTTTCCAGGGTGCCTTACTGATGACCCTACAATAGTCATCCTCGATCCGAATCTTTGACTCATAGCGTTTATGAACGTTTTCCTATGTTGTGGCCTCGAACTCGGTCAAGCTTTATTTCAATTTAAGCAATGTGATTCAACTCTCATGGTTCAAGCCATTAGTAAAGTCCTCAGCCGTCCAGTTATCCAGTATCATTGGAAACTGCATCTGTTCCTTATGGAATCTGGTAATGAACCTCTTGAATAACTTTGTGTGCCCTTGTTCTATCTTGAAAATATCTCTCCTCCGAGTCTGCACCTTCTTCTCTCCAACATGGTGCTAATAAAAACATCGGCCAACATGTTAAATGAATCAATAGAGTTTTCAGGTAAAAGAGAATACTAACTAAGGCTCCTCCCGAAAAGGTTTCTCCGAACTTCTTCACCATCACATACTCGACCTTATTCATTATTAGATTGTACTTGGGAATGTCGGGCATCTTAAACCCTTTCAGGATGGGTTTAGTCATTGCGCTGGCCATGTAGGGTACTTTGGCATAGCTGTTTGAGTATGGTCCTTTTACGACAGATGGTGTCCCCAGGATGCGATTTATGTGAGACTATATTTCTATATACTGAGATTTGATCTCTTTCCTTAATATATCCATCATCATTGCTGTCATGGACGTAGGGGCTTCAAGCTCAGCCTCGGTCTCTATAGCTATGTGCTCCTTTGACCTATCATTAGGTTCCCACATCATCGAGGGAGTCTCGCATATTTCCCTAGAGGTGTTTGGGGTTACTTGGGCCAAATTGCTCCGAAGCACATTCATCCTCTTATCCTGAGCTTCCATCCTAGAAACCAACTCCCTTTGAGTATCAGAAAAGCCCTAGAGGACCCTCTAGAGACCTTCCATGCTAGCAATTCCTTTCTCTGCTTCCTCTACTTCAATGAGGGGCCTAAAAACCCTCTTTTGTGTATTCACGTAATTCGTGTTGACATTGAGAAGCTGGTCCTCTTCACTCTATGGGTCTACCTACTAGAATCCGTCAAAGTAGGAAGCAAAGTTCTTGGCGCATCTGATGTCATGCCTCACCTTGGGAGGCATGACTGGCACCTAATGCCACACTAGAATCTGACTGACTTGGCTAGGCTTATGCACGTCTGGTGCATGCCAACAACATAATTCAAGAAAACAACGAGCTATATATTGTTTGTAAATACAACCTCCAACTAACAAGGCCATATAACCACCTGTAAAAGAAAATAGCTAACCAACAATTAGCAACAAAAGGGAATCCTATGCAGGCCGAAAAGACCATCATGCTGTCTAGTTTTAGCATAACGAAAATCAGGCAACTATAAAACTACAGCCGACAAGGCCACTATCTAATAGCTACACAAGGACCAACATGACCATCACACGAAATAAAACATATAAAGGCCCCACACGGCCAACAACAAAATGAACAACTGAAAATCTGTAATCTGCAAGCCTCTAAGAGTGGAATAATGGTTTAGAAAACACCCATAAACTATACAATCAAAAGAGCAAACCTTCTAACTATTAGCTCCAGAGGAAGGGAGCTAATTGGAATGATGAATTTGGCTGAAAGCTAAGGAGGTCCTGATCCGCGTCTATCCGCACCTGCAGGAAAGTAATGCAGCACCCCAAGGATGGGCATCAGTACAATATATACCGAATATGTAAGGCAACAAAAGAAAATAACGGAATAATAATGATAATGAAACAGAACAATTCAATAGGAGGGATAGAGGGTTAACCTGATATATCTTTATAACCTGTGGTCAACTAACAATAAATAGTACAAACAAGAACCTTACCTGACCCCCATAAGCCCGAAAGGTACATCTTGCACAGAATAACCAGCCCGAGGCCCCCATAAGCCCTGGCGAGTTCACATCAATCTACATACCCCTAATCAGGTCAAATGAGTCAATAGGTAACTATAGCCAACCTACCGGTCCCCTGGGTCTGCATTGAGATTGATCATCCCCTTATCTGTTGCTGCGTCCGAGTCCGGAGGCCTCCTGATAATTGTACCTTGGGCACCAGGCTCAACTAGGGTGTGCTGTCGATATGACATAAAGATAATAATCCATCTATGGAATGGATTGTAATATGGACCTTGGGCCTCTGCAGAGTCTTTGAAGATGGAATATCGCTCCTTGGAGCAACGTCATATAGCCTCTGGCAAGCGACGACACAACTAGTAACCCTACGGTTGGTCACGGAAGGCTATACAGGGCAGGGTCAATCCCAAGCTAAACATAAAGTACTGGTCTCAACTAACAATAGTAGCTAATCACAATAAACATACTTTTAACTTTCTTACAAGGGCTCAAGTTGTATTTCAATGCTATAGGAAGTAACTTGCTGAAGGAATTTGCCTTAACATACCTCGATTGCCGTTTCCCGAATAACCGACGAGTTTCAACTTGTATTCGTCAGCTCTTTTCAACTATAAATTTTATACTGAATGAATGGGTCTAATTTCAATACTAAATTCGGGAAAAACAGTAACTTTTGATACTAATAGCAACTATATTTCAACTTCATAAAATATGGCCGAAAACCTATAATTTCCCGAGAGTTCGGAAGGGAGAAATGCTTACCTTAAGCCTGTGATCTATTAAGAATCAATTTGGAGCAATTCTAACATCTTCTACTCAGCGGAGTTCTGATTTGCTAAGCGTATTTTTGAGAAATAACTCCATAGTAATGCTTCCCATAGGCCTATAACTCGTTAGCCGAATTTAATTTGAGATTGGATGGTATTCGATAGCGTAATCGATTGAAAATTTTCTAAAACCTCCGTATTCTCTCTACTTGGTCGCAGTCTTATAATAAAAATGAGTAAAAATTGAATGAAGGATATATATACTTTGGCGGTGGACTGGGGGGCACCTTACACCAGCCATCATGGCAACCCCAGTGACGCGCCGCGCCACTCAAGGCTTCAGCAGGCATGGCACACTGCTGGCTGATGCGTCGCGCTGGCCCTGCGCGTGCTGGATCTGTCCGACTCCACTTCCGAGGCTTTCTACACGCGTCATGCTCTCTTTATTCATCACAAATCCACGCGTATGCTTACTAATTGTTAACATTTACGGGGTGTAACATCCACCCTCCCTTAGGAACATTTGTCCTAGAATGTCATTCTTAAACTTGAAGGAGTTAACTTTCTTAACCAAGATTTGAAAAAATTTTGGCAGAGTCTCCTATGTAATATGAACTATACGGATACCTGAAATGCAGAAAAGTCCAACATAGGCACCTCGCAGGACGCTATAACAATCATCACACAATAAAAAGAGGGTAACTACGCACAAAACAGATGGCATAAGCAGTAAAATAACAACTGAACAACAACCTTATCTTAACTGCATAATCTGGATCAATCTTGGAACATGTGAGGATATCTAGATTTTATATCATCCTCATCTTCCCAGGTCATCTCTTCTTTATTCATGTTCCTCCATTATACTTAAATAGAGGCGACGTCTTTTGTTCTCAACCTATGAACCTGCCAATCTAATATGGCCACTAGATCCTCTTCGTAGGCTAACTCCTCAGTAACCTGAACGTCCTCAACTGGCACAACTCGAGATGAGTCCCCTATACATTTACGCAACATTGACACGTGAAAGACCGGGTGAACAGATTCTAACTCTGGAGGGAAGTCTAGCTCATATGCCACTTGGCCGATTCTCTGAAGGATCCGATATGGGTCAATGAATCTGGGGCTAAGCTTTCCCTTCTTAGAAAACCTTATCACACCCTTCATCAGAGAAACTTTTAGAAATACCCAGTCATCAACATCAAATTCCAAATCTCTACATCGTACATTAGAGTAGGACTTTTGGCGACTCTGAGCTGTTAACAAGCATTCTTTGATGAGGTTGTCCTTTTCTTCTGACTGATGAATCATATCAGGTCCTACTAACTCTGACTCCCCTACTTCAAACCACCCAATAGGGGATCATCATTTTTGCCCATACAGGGCCTCATAAGGCGCCATCTGGATTGCCGAATGATAACTATTGTTGTAAGAAAATTCAATAAGGGGTAAATGCTCATCCCAACTGCCCCCAAAGTATAACACACATGCCCAAAACATATCCTCGAGCGCCAAAATTGTACTTTCTTCCTCCCATCTATCTAAGGATGGAATGCTATACTCAAATTAACCTGTGTTCCCAAGCCTTTCTGAAACGATTGCCAGAATCTAGCTGTGAATTGTTCCCCTCTATCAGAATTGATAGAAGTTGGAACACCATGTAATTGAACTATCTCTTGGATATACAATTCAGCATAGTCTTTGACTGAGAAGGTGGTCCTAACTGGCAGGAAATGAGCTGATTTCGTTAATATGTCAACAATCACCCAGATAGAATCAAACCTTCGTCTGGTGTGGGGTAATCCTATCACAAAATCCATGTTGATTTCTTTCCATTTCCACATAGGTACCTCTATCTCCTGTGTTAATCTGTCGGGTTTTTAATGTTCAGCTTTTACCCGCTGATAGTTAGGGCATTGTGCTACAAATTCTGCTACACCTTTTTTTCATTCCCAACCACCAGTATATTTCTTTTATGTCATGATACATCTTTGTTGGACCTGGGTGAAGAGAATAACGGGAATAATGTACCTCTGCCATGATCTGTTGGCGAAGTCCTACCACATTTGGAATGCAGAGGCGACCCCTACATCTCAAGACCCCGTCTTTTGTCAATTCAAATGTCGCTAACCCACCTTGTTGAACCTTATCTTTGAGTTGTACCATGTTAGGATCTTCACACTGTCGCTCTTTTACCTCTACAACCAGGGATGATACTGCGGTATTCTAAATCACTGCCCCACTGTCTCTCGAGTCTACTATTCGGACGGCTAAGCTGGCTAACTGGTGCAATTCTCGGGCCAGCTCCCACTATTTGGGACTTAAATGTGCTAAACTCCCTATTGACCTACGGCTAAGGGCATCTGCTACAATATTATCCTTCCCTGGATGATATAAAATGTTCATGTCGCAGTCCTTTAACAATTCTAACCAGCAACACTGCGGTAGATTCAACTCTTTCTGTGTAAAGATGTATTGGAGGTTCTTATGTTTGGTAAAAATGTCCACGTTTACCCTATACAAGTAATGTCTCTAGATTTTAAAGGCGTGAACTACTGCCGCTAACTCCAGGTCATGAGTGGGATAGTTCTTTTCATGTTTCCTCAGCTTCCTTGAAACATAAACTATTAACTTACCATGTTGCATCAGAACATACCCTAAACCAATGCCCGAAGCATCACAGTACACTGCATAACCCTCTGAACCTTCTGGCAAATCTAGCACGGGCGCTTATGTTAATCTATTTTTCAACTCCTGAAAACTCTGTTCACACGCTTCATTGCAGTGAAATTTAGCTGCCTTCTGAGTTAACTTGGTCAAAGGCGCTGATAGAGTAGAAATTCCTCTACAAATCTTCTGTAATACCCAGATAACCCTAGGAAACTACATACCTCAGTGAGAGTTGTAGGCCTAGGCCATGTATTTACTGCCTCGATCTTCTGTGAATCTACCTGAATACAAACATCTAACACAATATGGCCCAAAAAGGCCACAGAATTCAGCCAAAACTCACATTTAGAAAATTTTTCATATAACTGGCGATCCCTGAGAACCTGAAGCACTGTTCGCAAATGACCTCGGTGTTCTGCTTCTGAACAGGAATACACCAGAATGTCATTAATGAATACTATCACAAACAAGTCTAGATGTGGCCTGAAGATACTGTTCATCAAATCCATGAATACCGCTGGGGCATTTGTCAACTCGAAGGACATAACTAGAAATTCAAAGTGACCATACCTGGTCCTGAAAGCTATCTTTGGAATATCCCTCTCTTGAACCCACACCTGGTGATATCCTAACCTTAAATCAATCTTGGAAAAGCACTTCACCCCTATCAGCTGATCAAACAAGTCATCTATCATGAGAAGTGGGTATTTATTTTTGATGGTAACTTTATAGGTAGTCTATACACATGTGGAGAGAGCCATCTTTCTTTCTCACAAACAAAAATGGCACACCCCACAGTGATGTACTCGTCCTGATGAAGCCCTTATCTAGAAGATCTTTCAACTGTTCTTTTAGTTCTCTCAATTCAGCCAGAGCCATTCGGTACAGAGGGATGGATATAGGATAAGTACCTGGTAATAGGTCGATAGAGAAATCGATTTCCCGCTCTGGGAGAATACCAGGAAGTTCATCTAGGAACACATTTGGAAATTCATTGACTACTGGGAATTTTGCTTGGAAATCTTGAACCCTGACAATATGATAAATGCAACCCATTGCTATTAACTTTCTTGCCCGAACATAGGATATGAACCTACCTTTTGGCGTGGCTGCATTGCCTTTCCACTCTCGTATTACCTCCCCTAGAAAGTGGAATCGAATAGTCTTGGTCCAACATTCTACATTGGCATAACAAGGGGCTAGCCAGTCCATACCTATAATTGCATCAAAATCAATCATTTCTAGTTCCACTAAATCTTCTAAAGTTTGGCGACCAAGAACCTCTACTGTGCAATCCCGGTAGATCCATTTAGCTATAATAGAATCACCGATGGGCGTAGACCCTGAAAAGGGTCGCTGAAGCAATTCTGGCGTTATACCAAACTTCCGGAACACTAATGGTGTAACATAAGACGAAGTAGAACCTGGGTCTATCAAAACATAAACTAAGTGAGAACAAATCTCCAACATACCTGTCACAACATCCGGCAATGACTCCGACTCTTGTCACCCCAGTAAAGCATATGTGCGATCCAGACCGGTGACTAAACTGGATGCCCCTTACCTACCTTGGCCTCTGCTGGCTGGAGTTGAGGACCTGCGCCCTACTGAAGGTGCTGCGGCATGTGACCTTACTGAAGATCGTTCCTGTCAATCCCGATCACCCTGACCTCTGCTAGACAATCTCTCATCATGTGACCCTCTTGTCCGCAGGTGTAATAAAAAGTAGAACCATACTTGCATGCCTCAAGATGATGTTGAATGTAGGTAGAACAACATGGCATGGTAAGTCTACTCTGCTCTTGCCGTCCCTACTGCTGCAAACCCGATGCTCTTGAGCCCTCGCCAGGTCTTGACTGCCCCCGACGGTCAAATCTACCACCCTGCTGCTGCTATGGAGGTGGGGGTCTAGGCGGTCTGCCTAATAGTCGTGGCCTAGGTCCGCCCTGAAACTCTGCTTGAGTGTCACTAGGTCTATTCCCGCGTCGCTGCTCCTGACTTACCCTCTCTATCTCCTGCTATCGCTGTTTGACCCCCTCAATACTCTGAACAAATTCTTGAATTCAGGCGATATCCATGTCCTCTCATAGGGTAGCCGTAACACAAGTCTCCATGTGCTCTAGAAGCAGCCCCATAATAAATCGGTGCACTTTCGCTGGCATAGTATCCATAAAAGTTGGTGCATATCGGGCCAAAGAGTCAAATCTCATAACATACTTTTGAACACTCATCGACGCCTGCTCTAGATGCAAAAATTAATCTACTCGGGCCTATCGAATTTACCGTGGAAAATAATGGTCTAGGAAGGCCTCTGAAAAGTTGTACCAAGTTAGAGGGGGAATATATCTACCTTGGGACCTTTTCCAACTCTCATACCATAACACTTATATGTCCCATAGACGGAATATCGCTAACTCAATCGACTCCATAGGCGTGGCATGTATTACCCTGAAAATCCACTGCAGCTGGTCCAAAAAGTCCTGAGGGTCCTCATCTCGGTATAATCCTTCAAGGTTCTCCTTCAAACCTTCCTTGGGCAATCAGAGAAGTGGTAGGATCAAACCCTTTCAGGTCTGTAGGGTTAGGAATGGGTGAATCCATTCACACCCATGCCCAATGTCTCTCTAAATCATTTAAATTCCTATGTTTATTCTATGGGGTTTTAACACAATGCATGAGATTTCTAATTTACTACATAGGTATGATTAAAATGTGTTTCTACTATTGAATTATGATTCATGGGCAAGTTTTACATTGTGATCAATTAAACTCATGTTTCAATCTTTATAAATTATAATGCCCAATTATGAGAAGGTCATAAAAGTTGAGTTTTATGATGAATGTTCAAGTATGAGGAGATATTATGATGAAAAGCATGTTTTCAAGTTATTCATATATATGATCACGTTTTCAAGTGAATTATGTATTTTCAAGAATGTTAAAGTATCGGACAACTCCCATATGTTCAAGTATAAGTTATGATTTTACAAATTAAGCTTACCACTTGGTTGTGGAACGAAGACTCCCATTTATATTTAGCTTGTGGTATGGTTGAGCAAAGAGCTCCTTATATATATGATTTCAGATTTGATATGTATTTGATTATTGAGCTTCATCAGTATACGGTAGTAAGCTTTGTTGAAAACGATGGAGAGCATATCTATGTTTTTGGGAGTAGTGTCTAGCATCGAGTAGGCTAAGGGTTAATCACCTTATGCCTCAGAACTATGCCCCAACTTAGGTTATACATATGTTATATTTACTTTGGGACCTCCCTTGTGAGCTATCCCCAGCCTCGATGGGAGCATGCCACTCATTTGAGGGTGGTGCTATAAACTC
>JACEIK010003031.1:42558-56193 GCA_018107945.1 Datura stramonium | reverse complement strand
CTTATTTTCTCTGCTTTGGTTTGTTAGATGGTAAAATTAAGATCACTATAGGACTTGATATGACTTGTAATGTAGGCTTAGGGCTGGACATGATAAAGATCAAAGATCTTATGAGTGACTATCCCTTCCTTGGCACTACATTCATTGGCTACACCATTTTCCTATTTCACCCTTCATTAATTCTTTTTGTCTTCTTTTCTTCCCTTTTTCCCATTTTGAAAATATTTGTATTGGTGAGGTGATTTTTCACATTTTTCAACAATTTCAAGCTCTTTTAAATTTTTTCTTTTTCCATGTTCTCAAATTTTCAGCTTATGACTTTTTCACCTCACCACACCTTATTTTTTCAACATTTTTCCTCCTCTTTTTCTTTTCTTTCCTTTTCTCCCACTCCCACCATTTATGCACCCCCTACTCAAGCCACCCTCAACTTAAGCATTTTGCTTATGTTGAGGTTCACAATATCCAATGAAGGACCAGGGCCAAACAGGTTCATTATAAACTTGGGATCAAGGGATTCATGAAACTTTTGTAAGGCAATATAGGCTAAAAGTGAGCTAACACAAAAATGGCCTATGATCATCTCCTAACCAACCATCCTCAACCTGTGCATAGACCAACCAGGCAAGTTCTAGATCTTCAACAACATACCACAATAAATACTAAGACCTCACTCACACATGGTACATGAACTACTTTACTTTACCTGTATGGTTCATACATGGATTAACAAGACTAACACTATTAATAACTAAATCACATAAAATGATCCACATAAATCATGCATTTTTGTCACAAATACATAGCAAAAAATTTTCAAACAAGGTCAACTTTTTTCAAAAACAACAAAACTAGTGCATATCAATTGGCTGAGTATTCCTAAGTTACTTTCTAATCAAACCGAAATCACAACTAAAAACAAAAAAATCCTAACACATGCCAGTTCTATTAGATTGCATGTCTGAGGGAAAAGAAGCACAACAAGAAAAAACTCTCAAGCGAACAAAAATATCCCCAAAATACAAGCATACCCCCATTTTTAAAAATTAGTGTCGTCCCCGAAGCATAAAATATAATCAAACAAGGGAGAAGGACATACATGTGACTACTCAGAATTGTCCTCTATCATCTCGACAAGGTGGTACCTCCACGGTAGAAGTGGCGCTAGTGGTGGCCGGCGCACTCAATGGAGGAAATGGTCCCCCCCCAAGTGGATATGGTCGTTTGAACAACCTTTGTAGTAATTGGGGCGGAAGGTGGCTCACCCAAAGGGTCATGGCCACTAGAAAGCTCGAGTTGAGTTGTGGTGGAGCTTCCCGCTCCTCTAACTCTCTTATGAAGCTCAGTCATATGCTCCTCATGAGCTCGAATACTCTCCGCTCTAGCCCAATTGCGCTCTTTCATCTATTTCTTTCTCTTCTTTTTCACACTCTCCTCACCAGCATCTTTAGCAGCTCTCTTCTTTCCTTTATCATCGGCTGCAGTCGGCCCCCAAATGCATCAAATCAATATCCTCCTTAATCTCTTTATCTAGGTACGGAAGAGTGGGGGATGCTATAACTATTGGTTGCCGTAAAGACAACTCAACCACTTGACTCCGAAGTGCCCCCAACTCAGCACGGTGACTGCTGGTGTCTGACTGCTCCACCATCCTCATGTTAAATCTACTCTGAAAATTATCTAGGAGGGCATGAAGATCCTAAGTTGCTGCATCTATCTCACATTTGACCCATGTCTTTTCATTCTCCATCATTTCCTGAATTTTGCACTCTGCCATGGTCAATCTCTTTGCTAGCGTCTGGAGGAAATCCCGCGGTACCATGATGTACCCTGCTGGAGTTTGAGTCTATACACTTGGAAGCGGTGTATCCGAGCTGCTAGGAGCTGACTTTGAGTGACCGGCATCTGTAGCCGCTGTCTCGCTCTGCTCCTGAATGTTGGGACATTCACCTATACGTCCCCTGCTGGCTGAGCTGCTGGGATAGCTGTAGGAATCCTGGATCTGCTTACTGGGTTCATCTTATCCCGGATAAGGCCTATGTCTACAATTCTTTGGCCTCCAATCAATCTCTCATCACCCGCTGAACTCTAGCCTCCCTGCACAAACTGTATACAAGGCTCAGGAATGGAATAGTAGTGCTTACTTCCACTGCCTGGTCTCCTATATCTATATCTATGATCCTCAGGATGTTAAGAGGGTAACGAGACATGCGACATGTCACCAACGCTGCTCTACCAACACTCAGCGTGTTATCATTAATTGAGGGTGCTAATCGATACCTCACTAGTGTCCAATAGGCCTTTTCTATGAAGTTTAGTGAATTATTTGTCACTTGCTTGCCCCCTATAACCCACTCGGCCTTGTACTTGTTCTTAGCTATCACCTCTACTAGCCATTGCAGCTGCCTCTGTTGCTCACCCCTGCTCAGACTCCTAATTTGCTTCATTACATCAACCCTGTAATCATACTATGGGGTTATCCTTGTTGGTCTGAACTGAAGGCCATATAACATCCGTGCAATAGTCCGATCGGATGCATCTACTATTCGCCCTCAGACTAGAACACTCTCCAAGCAAGGCTGCTCCTTTATCTTTTGCCTCTCCTTTGCTTTCTCCTCCATTGTGTCAAGGTAGTTGGCGTAGAACTCCCTGATGATCTCCTCTGTGTATTGTGTAGGGGTCTTGTCCATCCATTCTAACCCATAGAAGCTAAAAATACGCTTCATCTCCTCATCTTCATTCAAGGAATTAGTGAGGATCCGCGGTTCTTCTTGGATACTTCTTTTTGGTTTGTTTTTGGTGGTGAGAGTGATGCCTTGTTCATATATTTCTTTAGCACCCGTCACTCTCCACCGCATTGTTAAAATTTCTATGGCAGGGGTCTCCTCTCCATTTCTTTATCACTACTTTTCGTATCATTTTGGGTCCCTTCCAACCATTCCTCAGTGTTGGAGTCAGTTTTCGGCCTTTTTTGTTCCTCTCTAACTCCCTCTTCAGATTGGGGAGCTTATGCGGATGTGGACATGGTTGCTTCGGCTTGGGCCTTTGCGCTTGCCTAGTGGTTCTGGTTCCATCTGTGTCTGAGGTGTCTACTTGATAATCCTCAGGTGAACCACTAGGTGAATCTCCAGCCTGATCAGACTTTGAGTCCGTTGTTTCATGTATCAATGTCCTACGGGTTTGTGTTTTCTCATCCCTGCGTTTGTATGTGATTGTACCTTGTGACCTACGAGTGAATCCTATGACTCGTACCTTTGAGGATGAATCGTAGGATGAATCCTAGGTCAGACGTTGCTTCAAATTTTCTCTACTTTTCACCACCTCTGTTGCCACAGCTCGTAGGACCTCACCACGAGTCGTACTTAGATCCTGTAACAGCAGATTCTTCAGCCACTTTTTTTTGTTTCCATGCACACTGAGCACATATTAGTTCACTAGCTTGGGTTACCTCCCAAGAAGCGCCCGATTTAATGTCATGGCACGACGCAAGACTCTTGACTACTCAGAATTCGTCAAGTCACTCATACTCATCCTCAAGTGCTGAGATCACACTAAATTCCTTTGGTTTCTTCATGGTCCGACAGATGTTTAAAGTGACCTCTTCTTTGTTTAGCCAGAACTTTAATAGGACAGCTTCCACATCTACTAGAGCTCTCCCAGTAGCGAGTAATGGTTGCCCCAGAATGATGGGGACCTCATAATCGACCTCACAATCTAAGATCTCGAAGTACGCTGGGTATATGAACTTACCAACCTTGACGAGCACATCAACTAGCATGCCCACTGGTCTCTTTACTATTCTGTCGGCCATCAGTAGCCGTATGTTAGTTGGTGTGGGGGCTCCCAATCTTAGCTTCTTGAAGACCACCAAGGGCATTAGATTAATTATAGCTCCCAAATCACAGAATGCCCTTGCGAACTCGATATTATCAATGGTGTAAGGTATCGTGAAGGCACCTGAGTCTTCCTTTTTCTGAGCTAAGACCCTTGTTGCTATGGCACTATAGTGATGGACATTGTCAACCGGCTCATAGCTTATAGATCTTTTTTCCGTCACCAGGTCCTTCATGAATTTTGCATATCCTGGCATCTGCTCTAGTGCTTCGACCAACAGTATGTTCACAGAAAGTTGTTTAAGCATTGAAAGAAAATTTTGGAACTTACTGTTGTCCCGCTTTTTCTTCATCCTTTGTGGGAATAGTGGCGGGGGTCTTGGGATAGCCTTTTGCACTAGAGTTGCCCCTTGATCAATGTCGCATTCCTTCTCTCCCTTAGGGGACTCTTGCAACTCATCATGTTGTGTCTCACCACCAATCTCTTATTCCACAATCACACTCTCTTTCCTCCTTTCAACTTCAACAGGGAACGGGGGGTCAACTGTGATTTTACCACTCCTAGTCATCACTTCCATGCAATGAGCATCATTCTTTGAATTCTGGATAATGTTTCTAGGAAGTGTACCCTTTTGCCTAGGGTTCGTTGATGCCGACATTTTCCCAAGTTGGTGTTCTATCTTCTTGATAGCGGTGGCATGAGATTCCACTTTCTGACCCGTGCTAGATAAGTCATTTCGAATTTATTTTAGCTGATCATCCGTGGGCCTCACCTTTTCAGCCTTTCGACCATCATACTCTCCAACTTTGATTGTCCGGCCTCCCCTTCTCGTGCGTTGGGAGGCACATAGACTCCAGCCCGGTCATGGCGATATCCGTCATTTCTTCTCCATTCTCCCTCTCGCTCACAACCACAACTCCTATATCTGAACGCGTTCCTGTTGTAGTTTTATCTGTACTGAATCCGACCTTGATTTCCAGAATCTTGGCGCCAATTGTCTTGTCCAGACGCTTGGGCGTTGGCTCGAAAACCCGTCACTTGGCTATCTAGGAAGTTTTCCTCCTCCTCAGAATCAGAGTGATGTACTCCTTACTCCCTTCTTTGAGTTCCCACTACATTTACCTCTTTGGCTCTTGCTCCCATGATATGCTTTGTCAGCAAGTCCAATGATGTGCGCATGTGAGCCAACTCCTGATCGTGTTCTTCCTCCTTCCTTCGTTTGTCTACAGTCAAACCAACACAATACGTACCTGCCACTACATCGGCCTCCCTCGTATGCCATGCCCTATTTGTCGTTGTCACCCTGTCAAGGATAGTGACTGCTTCCTCCCAAGTGTGACTCATCAATGCTCCTCTAGCCACCGTGTCTGCTACAGTCTTGGTGCTATTATTAAGAGACCTGTAAAATATTTCCAACAAACTTCATTTGGGATTTTATGGTTCGGGCACTTAGTCAACTTCTTTTTGAACCTCAACCAGGTTTCAAGAAGTGCCTCCGTCTTAATATGCCGGAAATTATAGATCTCATCTTTTAACTTTAACAACCTTGATGGGGGAAAGAATCTCTCCAAGAAGGCTTGTTTAAGCTCCCTCCAATTGGTTATTGAGTCATTGGGCAACTCCGATAACCACAAAGTAGCTTCCCCAGATAGAGAGAAAGGGAAGAGTCGAAGTCGTATGGCATCCAGGCTTACGCGGGGAAACCTGTATGCCTTGCATATTCCTACAAATTTCATCAAGTGTAGGTTGGAATCATCTACTGCATGCCCACTGAACACCCCCTTCATGTTCAGCAATTGAATCATGGTGCTTGTAATGTCAAATTTGGCCCAAGAGGGCAGTGTGGTGGTACAATTTCTCTAGTTGACCCAATTTCATCAATGTCTAGGTCATCATCATCGAAGAATTGAGGGGAAAATCTCTGAGCTCGATTGCCCCTATCATATTGACCAGCATTAACCACCTCATCTCTTTCATCACCAGCATGCTGAAGTGCAGCTAACCGAGCTAGCTCGTCTTGCCTAGCTTCTTCAGCTAAACGGGCTTCTCTCTTCTTGGAGTTCTCCATTCTATGCAATGTTCGTTCGATTTCAAGATTTAGTGGAACAATGGGGTCTCCTCTACTCTAAGTTCTTGGAATTCACCGGAGGACAGCCTATGGGTAATCAAAACACAAAAATAGATGTAATTAAGGAAATAATTACAAAAAAGTCAACTACAAGCAAATAGCCTAGTCTTAGTCGTATTCCCCTGCAATGGCGCCACTTTTTGATAACGCTTAAACAACACTTCCAACTAAAGTATGAAGCGGACATTGTCAATGAAGCATCGAACTAGAGGTTTGGTTCGAACCCACAAGGACTATGGAAGATCTAGATTACAGCCGGTAGATGAACTTGTATGGTAATTACTTCACAATGGGGGGATTCTAATAAAAATCAATAATAGAAATAAACAACAGCAAAGATTATATTTTTCAATCAATAATTAAAGGATAACTAGGGTTCGTGTTCCCCATGGGTTCATAACAACTTTGGGTATACACTCGTGATCTTTACCAATACTTACTTATAGAATTGATAACTTAGGTTCATTCAAACGATCGACCAATCCCTATTGAATGACTATCCTCAATTACTCAACCAACTCTCATGAGTTTTGCAAACTAACCTTTACCACTAAGTTCCAGATATAACTATCCTATGACCACAACTCAAGTTAATAGAATGATCATCAAGATCAAGGCTCCGTTGTAATTCTCTTTTCCTAATCTCTACCTCTTCGACCAAAGCAAGTAAAGAATTCAGGCACTTCCTAACGTTGTACACCGTTAAGAATCGTTAAAGATAAAGAGAATACAATATAAGTAATTAGCATTGGTTTAGAATCAATTTATGCAACCCTAGCATGTTATTCCACCATGGTTCCCACAACCTAGCTATGGAGGTTTTAGCCTCTAATAGTTACAAGGTTGTGAATTGTGTTCATGATTGAAAACATAAGACAAAACTTATAAAGATGATTGAGCAAAACGATTTCCTTTGATTAAACCACGAAATCTTGAATAAAAAGTAGCGACAACAAGATGAATTCAAGAAAAGGTTGATCACAAGGTTGAACCAACTTAATTCTCTCCAATTGCTTACTACAAAGTTTTCCTACTAGAATTAAGTCTATTCGTTGTCCTCCTATGAAAAATAAAGCATAAAAGTATTTATAGAGACACAATAATCCTTCTCCTAAACTAACATGACTGCTTTCCATATCTGTAGCCGACCTCGTCACGGGTCCACCTACGACTCGTAGGGGCTTCTCACAGACCGTGACATCCACTCGTGGCTTGGAGTGTTGGCTGAATTTTGGGTAAGTATTGGGCCAAGGTACGATTCGTACTAACTTCCTATGACTCGTACATTGCACCCGTGGCTTGATCCTGGTACTTTTGAACTTTTTCTAAACTTCACCATGACCGGTATGGTATGATTCGTACCATCATCTCACGGGTCGTAGGGTACTCTTGTACTAAAAATCAGCCTTTTGTGCATTTCTTCTGGATTTCATCACAACTGGCTTACCACGACTCGTACCATCATGGTACGATCCGTAACAAGTCTCATGGGATCAATCTTCCAGGTTAAACTTCTAGCTTCTCATCAAGGTCCTCAGTACGACTCGTAGGTTCATCCTACGGATCGTACTGTGGACTGCACTTTTTGCCCTTTTTACACATTTTTAGCTTTCTTTTGCAATTTATTTTTCCAACACCCATTTATCCTGAAATCAAAGGAAAAGTGCCTCATATCCACATAAATACACCTAGGTCCATGCTATTTTCTTAGTTTTGAGCATCAATAGTGCGGTAAATACATAGCACATCATATGGTTGGTGCCCCGCACCAAGTTTCGAACATTAAAGAACACAACATCTGGTTGGGGCTATGGCTAGCGTGCTGCACCAGGTCTTGAACTTCAAAGAATTTCATTTTACAAATCTTGGCGAGATAAGTGGCGCCCCGCGCCAGAGGTGTTCATACTTAGAGAAATTTGACGAACACCTTGGTGAGATAGAGGGGCCGGCATACCAGACCTTGTCCAAAGCTGAAATTATTGGAAATTTTACAAAGTCTACGATGAGATATATGGGGCGGTGTGCCAGGGCTATTTCAGGGTACAAAATGATGATTCTAAAGCAAAGTTTTCAAGGGTAGAAACGTCATTTGAAGGATCATCTACAAATACATTTCTAAGGTCGTTTGTAGAGGGGAGAGGTCATCTTTTATCAATCTTAGTTCATATTTTACATTCCGTAGTTCTTTTATGAAAGCTTGTAAGTCGTTTGGAAGGAAGACATAATTCTACAACTAGGTTTTTCTCTTCTTTACTCGTATTTTCGTATGATGATGACTAAGTATTCATTTTTCTGCTTGTCTATGACTGGATAAACTTATCTTCTAGGATTGTGACCATGGTGAATGGTTGATTGTATGAAAGACTAATTAAATTTGGTTTTGATTCTTCATTTATGGTTATTTATATTTATATGTGTTAATTTATTATTTATGAGATTGATCACCTTGTAAGTAATCTATTGGCTTTCGATTGAACTTGGGAAATGGAATCAAAAGGGTTAAAGATAAATCCAGAATGGAAATTCAAAGACCCTTGAACCCATTTGTTATAGGATAGAAATTGTTGTTGAGGATAGGGATATACCCTTCAACCCCGTTTAGTTGAAATACAAGTAGGCATAATTATCATTTCGTTATTCTCCTACGACCATAGGTATATAGGCATTAAGGTTCATGAAATAATTCTTGGATGCTAGGGATAATGGAAAGAAATGGGATAGTAACTTGCAACTATCAATCATAGGAAGAATCATGCAAGTTTAATTATGTCTTGAAAACTCAATTTGAAACCAACAAAGTACCATTGCCCTGGTCTTTCACAATCATCAAAATACATTCGAGCGTACAATTGTGTTTAGTTAATTTTATATTTGAAGTTTTAGTAGTTTAATTTTCCAAACCAATTTTCATTTTAATTGTTCTGTAGATTAGTGAAATTAAAGTGAAAATCTTATAACGATTAAATTGACAAGTCTCTGTAGGTACGATACTGTACTTAACAATCCTATATTACTTGACGACCATGTGCGTTTGTGTGCTCTTAGGCGACACAAAGTTTTTGGCGTCGTTGCAAGGGACTTGAATATTATTTAATCATTTGTAGGTTAGAATTATGTTTCACTAATCCATAGTTTATGTTTCTTTCTTTTTTTTGTTGAAGTTCACAAGGTTGGTTGCCTTAATGTATGCCAAGCATGAGAAATTAGGAACCACCTTTGTCTTCACTTGATCCTGAAATAGAGAAAACCTTTTGAAGGTCAGCTATGGAAAACATCTGGCAGGTAGCAGGTGAAGAGAATGATAGAGTTCCAGTGATGAATTTTCTAAGCAAAATTTGGAGAATGCTTCTAAAGCAATTGTCAAACCATCAATCATTAGGAACTTTGATCTGAAATAAGGGACCATGCGGTTGGTCCAAGACACTTGCCAATATCAGTGCAAGTTGTAGAAGGATCCCACAGGCATCTGATGACATTTGTAGAGCTTTGTGGAAATTTCCACTACCAGAATGTGTTAAATCAACATATCAAGATGGCTCTGTTTCCGTTCTCACTGATTGTGGAAGCCAAGGGGTGGCTTCATAATGAGATGCGGGATCCATCACCACATGGGATATCCTCTATAATAAGTTCATCAACCGGTTTTTCTCTTGGAGAAGAACTAAAGAACTGGGGGAAAGATCTCTGAATTTGTGTAGAAAGATGGAGAAATGCTAGCTAAAACATGGGAATGTTATAAGGATTGCTTGAGGGATTGTACACACCACAAGCAACCTTAGGAGATAATTGGTAATGACTTCATAGAGGGTCTGAAGCCCGAGTTGAAGATACTCCTAGACGCTACTACACAGGGATGGATTCTATCCAAAAGTAATGATGAAATTGAGGCTCTCTTGAACCTCATGTATGTGGGGAGTTAGGATTATCAAGACTTGAACGGAGGATTAGCAGCAACAAAGGTGCCAAGAAAACTTGAGGTGGATGGTGTTGCGTCAACCAGGGTAGAGATGAGCCAACTGGTGAAGGCGGTCAGTTAGTTGGTGACCACACTAGCAAGAGGCCAAGTGCAGCAGGTACAACAAGTACAAATCCCACCACCATCATGTGAGGCGTGTAGAGAAAACCATGCTTAATCAAGTTGTCCTCTTAATCCTGAGTCTGTATACTTTGTGGAACAATAAGGTCCTGGTGGAGGTTTTTGTAGGTAATGGCTATAATCAAGGGTACCAAAATGGAGTAAATCCCTCATGAGGAGAGAATCAAAACTTCCAAAGGACCAAGAACACTTATAAAAGGCCACAGGACCAGCAGTAGAGTAGTTCCCTTGGAAGACAATGAAGGCACAAATGGTGCAATAGACGCAAGTGGTTAAAAGGAATGCAAAATTCCATCCACGAGCTTGAGAGGTATATAAGGAAATTTGCCCTACAACAAAATAATGGATAATAGGGGACACTCCTGGGTAATACCAAGAAGAATCCCATGGAAAATGTAAATTCTATTTCCTTGCACAGTGGTAAGGTGTTAGGTGAAGTGAGCCCCAGAGAGAAAAAGACTGATGAGGCGCATATTGTGATGGTTCGATAGGAAGTGGGTGAGCCAAGCCAGCCAAAACCAAAAATTGTAGTAGCTAGACCACCTCCTCCATTCCCTCAAAGATTTAAGAAGTAGAAAGAGGACATAACTTGTCAAAGATTTCTTGAGATTATAAAGCAAGTTCCTGTTAACTTACATTTGGTGGAGTTTTTGTAGGATGTTCAAAAATATGCCAAATATTTTTAAGATATTGTGGCAAATAAGAAGTGGCTAACGGGATTTGAAACTGTAGCACTAACAGATAAGTGTAGTTTGCTGGTGCAGAATAACATTCTAAAAAGTTGAAGGATCCTGGGAGTTTCACGATTTCGGTGATCATTGGAAGTAGAGAAGTTGGGTCAGCCATGTTTCATTTAGGTGGTAGCATCAATCTGATGCCTACATCCTTGTTTAGAACATTGGGGCTGGGCGAACCAATGCTCGCCACATTGACTTTACAGCTTGCAGAGAAGTCTATTATTCACCCAAAAGGAAATTTTGAAGATGTCATGATAAAGGTGGGACCTTTGATCCTGCCGGTGAACTTTATAATCTTGGACTACGAGGCAGATGCAATAGTTTCCCTCATTTTGGGGAGAGGATTTTTACCCACCACAGCTGTTGTAATAAAGGTGAAATCAGTCAAGGTGACCATGATAGTATAAGGTCAAGAAGTGGTTTTTGATGTGTTGAGGGCAGCAAAATTGCCACCCCATCACGAGGAGATGAAAACAATTATTGCAATCGAATCGGAATTATCCAGTACAAACTTCGAGCAGTATCTATCATAGGATGATCCATTAGGAAGAGGTTTGGTGTATGAGGAAGAACAAATATAGGCATGTATTGAGGTTGATAGAGCCAAGGTTGAAGCAATCGAGAAACTACCACCCTCGGTCTTGGTGAAAGGAGTGTGCAATTTTTTAGGACATGCTGGGTTTTATAAGAGGTTCATTCAATATTGTTTTAAAAATTGCAACCCTAATGTGCAAACTCTAAGAGAAGGATGTGATGTTTGAGTTCAATAGGGAATGTGTGCAGGCTTTCAACATATTGAAGGATAAGTTGACAATACTTCCAATTATTATTGCACCAGATTGGTCATTACTATTCATTAGGATGTGTGATGCTAGTGATAATGCAATAGGAGCTGTCTTGGGGCATAATAGGGGAAAAAGGTTTCAACCCATTTATGATGCAAGAAAGTCCCTAGATATAGCCTAAAAAATTACACTGTGACCGGGAAGGAGTTATTAGCTGTGGTATATGCATTTGAAAATTTTCGAGCGTATCTAATGGGGACAGAGGTTGTAGTTTATACTAATCATGCTGCAATCAGGTACATGTTTTCAAAGAAGGATGCCAAGCCCAAACTCATTCGGTGGATATTATTAATGCAGGAATTCAACATTGAGATCAAAGATATGAAGAGAACAGAAAACCAAGTAGAAAATCATCTATCTAGGTTGGAAGATAGAGAGAATATTGACTGTGAGGCTGACATAGTGGGACCTTTCCCGATGAGCAATTATTTGTTATGCACAATTGGGAGCTGCCATGGTATATGGATATGGTTAATTTCTTTGTTAGTGGTGTGTATGCACCTGATGCAAACTTAGAAAAGAAAAGAAGGTTACTGCATGACGGCTGATTCTACATATGCGATGAACCCTTCTTGTCCAAGATATGTCTTGATCAGGTGGTCAAAAGATATGTTCTTGAGGGAGAGGTGCACCAGGTTCTAGAAAGATGCCATTCTTCACCATATGGTGGACACCAGTGGAGATAGGACTGTAGAAAAAAATCCTTCAAGCTGGTTTTTATTGGCCTACTCTGTTCAAAGATGCATATTTGTTTGTGAAATATTGTGATAGTGCCAGAGAATAGGGAATATTTCGAAGAAGCAGGAGATTCCTCAACAAGGAATTATGAAAGTAGAGGTGTTCAATTGTTGGGGAATGACTTCATGGGTGCCTTCATCCCTTCAAATGGGAACAATTATATCTTCGTGGTAATTAATTCTGTATTAAAGTGGGTGGAGGCTGTAGCACTGCCAACCAATGACGCAAAGGCTGTAACCCATTTCTTGAAAAAGAATATATTTATTCTCTTTGGCACACTCAGAGCCATCATCCATGATAAAGGTACATACTTATGCAACCGACTCTTCAATAATATGTTGGCTAAATACAATGTGAAACACAAGGTAGCAAGTGGCTATCATCAGCAGACTAATGGACAGGTGGAGGTTTCAAATCGGGAAATCAAAAGAATTCTTGATAAGACCATGAGCACAAATAGAAAATATTGGTCTAATAAGTTGGATGATGCATTATGGGCTTACCAGAAAACTTTTAAAACTCCTATTGCCTGTGGAATATACATTTGACAAATTTCGAGTGTATCTAGTCTTAACAAAGGTGGTAGTTTATACTGATCATGCCGCAGTCAGGTACCTGTATGCAAAGAAGGATGCCAAGCCTATATTCATTAGGTGGACATTATTAGTGCCAGAATTCAACATTAAGATCAAATATAGGAAGGGCACAGAAAATCAAGTAGAAAATCATCTATCTAGCTTGGAAGATAGAGAGCATATTGACTATGAGAATGACATAGTGGAGACCATTCCTTATGAGCAATTATTTGTTGTGCACAGCTAGGAGCTGCCATGGCATGCGAATATGGTAAATTTCTTGGTTAGTGGTGTGTATCCACCTGATGTGAACTCATAAAATAAAAGAAGATTACTACATGACAACCGATTCTACATATGGGATGAACCCTTCTTGTACAAGATAGGTCCCGATCAGTTGGTTAGAAGATATGTTCCTGAGCAAGAGGTGCACCAGGTTCTAGAAATCTATCATTCATCACCATATGGTGGACAACCTAGTGGAGATAGGACCACATCAAACGTCCTTCAGTGTAAGGTTTTATTGGCCTACTTTATTCAAAGATGCGTATTTATTTGCGAAATCTTGTGATAGTTGCTAGATGATCGTGGGCAAAATAGCATGCCCAAGTGATATTTTATAACTTAGTTTTGCCTTGTTTATCTATTAATTTATATACATTCTCATGTGATTTTATGTAAA
>JACEIK010003030.1:129081-142769 GCA_018107945.1 Datura stramonium | reverse complement strand
GTTGATAAATTATTTATTTCTTGACTTATTGGTAGCTAAGTTGTATACATATTGATTATAATTAAATATTTATAAAAGAGGACAAAAAAAATTAATTGGCTCATTTTAAATGAAAAAAAATTGGTTCATTTTAAATGAACTGTGCGATCGCGCAGAATAAACTTTAAATACGCAATTATGGCAATAAGTATCAACAACAAAGAAGCCTTTGCGCGACTGTGCAGAAAAAATTGAAATAGCGCATTATAAAAAAATATAATTTTTTGACTTTCTTTCTGAGAAGGAAAAGAAGTTGTCAAGTTTGGTTAGAAATCAATTATGGTGTAGATTAGATATACATCTATAAAAAAATAATAAATAAATATAATGGTTATTTTTTTCTTTTTCTTAGCATAGATATCTACAAATTAGGAGTAATAATTTTTCATAACCATGTTTTATTTTTTAAAACCAAATCTGGTAGTCTAGGTAAGTTTTTTTTGCTATATTTGAAAATATGAAACTATTGGTATTTCTTGTAATTATTTCTCTATAGTTGTATATTTATGTTTTTTTTTTCCTTTTTAGAATCAAATGAAAATTTGTTTTCACTAAAAGTAGCATTATCTGATTCTATTGTTATATCATCTTCAAGATTAAAAAAAATTAGGTTGTATTATTTGAAGTATGACCAAGAAAAACACAAATAATTTTTTTTTACCCAATTTAATAATTTTTAAATCCATTAGCCTTACATACACTAAATAATCTCAAACTCTTAGATATGTCAAATTTAGCTTCTGGCCTTTCCAAAATTCAAATGATATTAATTTTATCTTTTTACGAGGCATCCGATTCAACACATAACAAATTGTCAAAATAGTTTCACCTCATAAATTTAGAGGTTCATTTAACTCAATGAGCATGACATTGATCAACATAACCAAAGTTTTATATTTTCATTCCGCTACACCATTAGATGTGAGAGAATAGGGTGGAGTAATTTCATGAATTATTTTCAACAATCTAACAAAAGAATTAAACTCTCATTAAACTAATATCTACAGTCTTTGTCACTTCTACTTCTTTTTATTTTTCTTCCAAACTAACTTTCAACCTCATAGAGATAAATATAAAAAATTTCAAATGTATCACTTTTATTTTTTATCAAAAAAATATATATACACTTAAAGAAATTATTAATAAGAGTAATAAAATATCTATTTTCTCCACGAGTTAAAATTTCTCCAAGTTTACAAATGTCAGTGCGAACTAACTCTAACAAATCAGTTTTTCGTTCAACGTTAAAATGAGGCCTTTTGTGATTTTGCCTTTACTACAAGACTCGCATATTTTGAAATTTTTTAATCATTGGGATTAATATGAAACTACTCATGATTCTTGTCATGATCCAAATTAGACGGACCGTGCGGACACCTACATCAACTCTACTCAATAGGAGAACCTGTACAAAGTATTACAATTAATAGACAAAAAGAAATTTCCATTACTTCTCATTAATCAATGAAAATCTCAAAAACAAAAATACAAGATTCCCCCAAAAACATGACTCTCCCAAGATCTAGTCTAGACAGGTACAAAAGCTCTAATTGAATACTTGACAAGACAAAAAGATCCAGCTTCATCTGAGAAGAAGAACACGGAAGATGGTGCTGAGTACTACATGCCAATCAAAGAACTTCAAACCTGCCATAACCTACACCAAAAAGGCGCAGCAAGGTAGTATCAGTACGCCACATGTACCGATTGATATCATCGACCGACTAAGGTTAGTTAACACAACAACATAAAAATCAACATACAATCAATGTCATTAAATTTAATGATTACTTCACTCCTACAACATCATACCAAGTGTAGCTACCATATTCTCGTTCTTAAGCCTCACCAAATTTATGCAATTACTTTATAAACCTATTCGTTATTAAATCCTTCAATCTGCCTCCCTCCATTTTCGCTGTAGCGCAGGCTTCGACCGCTATAGCGGTCCCGCTGCCTCGGGTGTGTGTCCGCTGCAGCGCTATCCCAACAGTCAGTAATCGATTTCTTTCCTAATCCAATTCTGTTCTTTCACTCCATATCTCTTATAACACATCTACTTCTTTTACCACTTTTCTAGGGTCGACTAAATCCGTCCATTATCATTTATTACTTACTTAATTATGCACAGGATTTTCGACTCTTCCTAGTAAGATACATAAGATAAATGAATCTACTCACTATCCTCGATAACTCACTATCTTTGTTTAAACCCGTCATACCATCTTCTGTAACCCACCAAACTATTTAAAACAACATATAATTCACCAATACAGATTAACAGATTCAAGAACACACAGGAAATCATCAACATCTACCAAGAGAATCAACCTTTCAAATATTAAAGTAAACATGCATATACCCGTCTTCATACCAAAAAAATGCTATGAAGTATCATACCTGGACCGTCTGGCGTATATGGTATCCAAACATGACCCTCACCTCAAATTCGAATCATGTCAGTATATTCTATATCACACTTGTATACCTGCACCTTTTTGTATTTGAAGCTGTATGTATATCAAATCATACTTGTACAATTTCTGTCTCACAATTGTACCATCGGCGATATGCCGGGCACATGCCTCCGTCATATCACTGTACACACATGCCGGAGGGTCTTATGCTTGCCCTTCTAGTCATGACCTGCAGGGGACTTATAAACACCCATACGATCGTTATAGAGCCTTGATGACATTAACGTAATGATTCAAAATTTTACAGGCAGAAGGATTGCCATGGCGAATGAGCCTTCGTCATAGCGGGACCGCTGCAGCGGAAATGTACCGTTGCTGTAGACGACGCAAGGAAGATGTCACGCCTCACCTTGGGAGGCATGACTGACACCTAATGCCACACTGGAATCTGGGCTGACTTGGCTGGGTACAGGCACCTATGGTGACTATCAGTGACTTAAACTCAAGAAAACAAACTGCTATATCTCGGCTGTAAACACAGCCTCGGGCGGATAAGGCCACACAACACCTGTAAAAACAGCTAACCCAGCCAACATACATCAATAGGGATCCTATGCGGGCCGACAAGACCACCATGCTATCCAGTTATAACATAAAGGAAAATAAGCAGCTATACTAGGCCCCACACGGCCAACACCTAAATAAGACATACATGAGACCATACGGCCAACAACAGCTAACTAATTGGATGTTGTAGTCTACAAGCCTCTAAGAATACAAATCGTAGTCGGGACAGGGTCCCGGCCTACCCAAATGCTATATAAATGAATGACTATAATCCCTACAACCTGGCAACTCCGAATGAAAGGAGTTGGCCAAACTGCTGACTCTGAACAACTGCTACTGAAGATCCCGAACTCTGTTTGTCTAAACCTGCAGGCAAGTAATACAGCGCCCCATAGTTGGGCGTCATTACAATATGTACCGAATATGTAAGGCAGTAAATAAGCTGTTAAGGACTGAAAGTAACTAGAAGGAAGGGGCAGAAGTTAATTTGGAAGTCTGCTTCTTCATAACCTGCATCTAGTAAAACACTACACGTATATGAGCTACAATTGTACAATCATATATTCATAAGCTATAGCTAGCAGACAAGAATACAAACAAGAACCTAACCTGGCCCCCATAAGCCTGGAAAGTTCAATCAACACAAAATAACTCGCTCCGGGCCCCCATAAGCCTTGGCGAGCACACTTTAATCTATATACCCCTAACAAGGTTCCTATGACTCTACTGGTGCTATAGCCAACCTACCTTTCCCCTGGGTCTGCAACTAAACCCATTTTGCTCCTGATTTGTAGATGTGTCTGAGTCCAGTGGACTCCTGATAACTGTACCCTGGGCACCAGGCTCGACGAGGGTCAGTTATACCGATACGACATAAAAATAATAGTCCAGCCATAGAATGGACTATAATATGGCCCTTGGGCCTCTGCATCGTCCATTGGGATGACATATCACTCCTTGGAGCAACATCATATAGCCTCTGTACGCGACGACGCAATTAGTAACCCTGGGGTGGTCACGGAAGGCTTCTAGTTGAGGGCAACCCCAACCGATGTGCTATACTGAAGTCTCAACCTAGCTGCTCAAAAGGAATATCTGGCCTTCTGGCCTAACACGACCGCTGCTCGCCCCTAGAATAATATGTATAGCTGCTAGCAGGCACACCCCGTATACTTGTATCTGATTAGAGGATCTTGATAGTGATCATAATCTCTAATGGTCTAGACCGGATTGGGTGAGGTCTGGAGTGGCCTAACAATACTCTGAATATCCCGTTCGGACAACTATAATTCATAAGCAATTGTAGGGTCGCAGACGACCAATTACTTAGTTCCTTGCTTAGAGCAACTATGGAGCTGCTACTGACCGGACCTGTTTTTGAGCGGTCAGCTCCTAATCCTCCACAGGTAGCTACTGTAATTCTTAGCCTGAGGGTAATACTGTGCTAATATGATTCTAGCTTTTTAGACCTTAACTTGGTCTGTCCATATCTTATATAACTTTTTTGGGCGATTCCTAACCTTGTAGGTAAATTTATATAAACTTAGCCATTCAAGGCAACCTGTACCTGAATATCTTATAGGAGCAGGCTAGGGCGTTGGCCCCGCCTCTAACTGCTAAAAAGGTCCCCTTCCTTAGGGTACCCATGGGTCTATCTGACTTGAATGACTAGGATGGCTTCTTGAGCGACCTGTATGATGAATACTAAGGCAAATGAAACTGACAGTCACTGGCAGGAGCTAACTAAATGGAGGGCTGTCATTCAGTTTACTAGACAGCCCAGTGCCGCCGACTCTAAAGTATGGCTATCCAATCTAAATTCTTGGCACTGGGGCGTACTTCACTGATAATACAGGAGCCAAAGCGGTAGTTTATCGCCTAGCTACACCTATGTTGTTCAACTTACTAACTCAGGCCCAATAACTATCCACGGGCTTCTAAGGTCTAGGCCTGACAATAAAACATCCAATTCTACTAATACAATAACTACAGAGTAGAGGAGTTCCTATGATGCTTCTAGCGTGTGTCACACTTAAAATGTTCCTTCCTGATAAGGGATACTGCGATATACTCTTTATACGATTTCTAGTTGCTAACTATAACATATGTAACCGTAATCTATTGATAGCAGCTAATCATGACATACCTGGTCCTTATTTACTAGCAACAGCTAATTACAACATATTGGATCATTATTTACGTTTAAAACATAGGTCGTATCACTATACGATGAGAATAACTTGCCTATGGAATAAGCCTTAACATACCTTGAACGCCGCTTTCGTTTGATTAAGCAATTTTTCATCTGAAGCCAATTATTCCACTTAGTTTTTGCCTTTACACTGAGAGAATACAACTATTTGCAACAATAAGAATGGCCAATAATAATATCTTTTCAATATAATTAACTATAACTTCAGCTCCGTTTTATTAGGTCGAAGATTAATAATTTCTCGAGAATTTAGAAAGGAGAAATACTTACCTATTGCCTGTGGCCGTTTAGAATCCAATTTTGAGCAATTCTGACAACCTTTACTCGGCGGGGTTCCGGTGTATCGGGCAAATTTTCAAGAATTAACTCTGTAGAAATGCTTCTCTTAGGCCTAAGACTTGTTATCCGAAGTTAATTTGCGTTTGGATGGTGTTTAGCGCGTAATTTGGTGAAAAACGGAAGGAAAATAGAGAAACCCTTCGTGAGCCTCGAATTTTGACTTTAGGGAAATGTTTGATGTGTTTTAAACTTAAACTTGACTTATATTTATAGGTGGGAGTCGGTTGGCAGGGAGGCGCCTCGCGTTGGCCATCGCGCCAGGGGGCTGCCGTGCCGCGCTGCCCATCGTGCAGGCAGGGATGGCACCTCGCGCTGCCCAGTGCACAGGCCGGCTGGCGCGTCGCGCTGGCCCCTCACGGCCTGGCCTCGCCCGACCCTGCTTCCAAGGCTTTTCCCACATGTGTCGGGCTCTTCTTACTCGTTACCAATCCACGCGTACGCCTCTTAACTGTTAATATTTTACGGGGTGTAACAACAGATAACCAGTTTAAGTTAGAATTTTAGGGTTTTTCACCCCATTATCCTAAGACGCGAAGTGTGAGAGCTCTGGTGGAAATTTTCAATGGCTAGAGCAATTTCTTATTCCAAGGTAAGATTTCCGTGTTAATCCTTCCATCTTGTGATTCTCTTACACCTAGAATTAAAGATAGTCTCTAATGGTGAATTCCTAGCTAAGAATCCCAAGTTTGTGAAATCTAGGGCTAGAGTTATGAGAATGATTAGGTGTTGATTTCTAGGTCTAAAAGTGGTAAATTCACACTTTCTAGGGTGAATGTGATTATAGAATATTATTTTGGTGATATTTTGAGACCTAGAATTTAGTGAATCTGAAACCCCTAACCTTAAAAACTGTTTTAAGATGGTTAGAGGGGTAAAAACTCCATGAACTAGGGTTGAATGATCGTTGTAGATTTGGGTTATTTTAATTTAGACTATGATTATCGAATTAGGCCGTAAACAACGGGTAGAATGGAGTGGGTTGAGTTTCCAAACCCTTGAATAGAAGAATTAGTCTATTGATTGATTCCTTAATGTCTTTTTTCTAGACTTTGAACGTTTGGAGACGTTGAGAAAAGGCAAAGCTCCCGGGGAGTAGCTGCATATTTCAGTTTTGTGATCCAGGTAGGTTATGACTTACCTTTGTGTTAGACTGTAATTACTGAAGTGTATACGTGTGAACTATTAATGTACAATTGATGAGGGTAGAGGGATCATATAATATGATGACGTAATGAAAGATTTATGGTAATGTAACTAAATATTGGAGGATTAATCCTAAGTATGGAGCATGTGGAAAAGTGAAACCTAGTTGATATTTAATTATTGATAAAATACTCTTGATGTGATGTTCTTAATAAGTACCCTTGATTGTATATTATTGATAATGTGTTTTTGATATTATGATCTTGGTAGTGGAGTCTTGAGGTGATATTCTTGATAGCAAGTTTGGATGACATATGATTGTAGTTGTTCTTGATGGTATATTTTGATGGTGTGTTTGATGGTATAAATTATATATGTATCTTTGTACATGTGTTGTATAAAAGGAGAGGAACAAGAATGAAGCGAGATAAATAAACCTAATCGAGTTTTGTGAACTTGTTGGTGCCCTTTTATATGCTATGAATGAGCAGGTGAATCAGTTATGTAAATTAACTAGCCTAGAAATGAATCTGAGGTAAGGAAAGAACAAGTAATTGTATGAATTCATAGTTAACTAGGTTGAGTGATTTACTCGATTTTATCTAATTAATCTGATGTGTTGATGAATTAACTTAGAGAAAAATTAGAAAACTAATGGGGCAAAGGTTGACCCGAATATACTGCCTTATGATGGAAAGTCACAGAATTAAGGTGTTAAATAAGGTTGAAAGAACCTGAATGTATGATGGGTCCCTAGGTAATAAGAGGGCTGGCAAGTTTAGCCTGGAGAATTATGAATGATATCTTTGTGATGGCTTGATTGTGAATTTTGATTGAGGCAAAATTACATGTTTAATAATTGATAACTAATACATTGATAAGTAACAATATAGGAAGAATCACTTCTTAAATTAGATAACTTGTAAATGTGGTGAGTTGTGGGTATAGCTAATGGGTCTTTATGCCTTGTTCGTATAGAATAATGTTGATATCTTATATGATTGTAGATGAGGTTTTAGAAGCTCAATGCGATAATTGTCATGGTGAGAGTTATGGGAAATTGAGACAAACAACATGTGCTTATGTGGTGTCATATGTGTTGACCAAATGAAATACTTGATGAACTGTGCTGATTATTGTTGATTTATATACCTTGTTGAGTGGTCACCTAAGTTGACTGAGTGGAATTGCATGATAAATATGCTGCTTGTTGTTGATTTATTACTTTTTTCTAAATGGTCACATGAGTTGACAAAGTATAATGTATGAAACGCTATGATGAGAACCCTTGGTTGATAAATGGGTTTGCCGAGCTGTCATACGAGTTGACTGGTTGATATCATGTTGCTTATATTGATGAATGAGGAATAATAGATTCTTATCCTGTGGTGAACATGAATGAGATTGCTGGTGTACCTTACCCTGAGATGAGAGGCTCGTGTCTGAAGTGAGCATCCAGACGAGCAGAGTTGTATGTGTATGAGTACTTGGATATGAGTGGCTCGTTCCCAAGGTGAGCATTTGGGCAAGCAGTATGAATGGGTACACAGACAGGTATGACTAAATATTTATACGGTTGGGTGTATGGATATGAGTACACAAACAACTATGATTCATACGGCTAGGTGTACAATATATGGATTTCTAGAGTCCCCTGCAGGTCATGACTGGAAGAGCAGAAATAAGACCCTCTGGCATATGTGTACAGTGATGTGACAGAGGCGTGTGCCCGACACATTACCGATGATATGAATGTGGTAGAGAGCAGTACATGTATGTCATAATATACATACGGCTATGAGATAAATATCAGTACAAATATGTTCGATATACATACGGCCGCGTGACAAAGTTCAGTGACAGGTATGACACTAATATGGGTACAAATATTTGATATGATGAAATTGATGATGACAATTTTATTTACCTTGTGTTCAGTGTGCATATGATCTGCTGCATAATCGTGTCATACTTGTTTTATAAGTCTTGATGTTTGATGAAATTGATTGGTTATGAGTTAATATTTGCGTGTATAAACATTGGATAAATGTGATTTATGTATCGTTGTTGGATTACTCCTGACTGTGAGAACGTTTCATAAAAAGGGGAATAAATTGAATGTTTGTGATCAGATAAAAAGTTGTGAAATGTATATTTTATTGAGTGTAGATTGCTACAGTTTTGTATGATGTTAATCCTTGTGTAATGGATAAGGTGTTGAAAGAAGTAAGGTTAACAACAAAGTCGAGTTACTGCCTGGAGCAATACCTCTACAACGAGAGAATTTCCGCATCAGCGAGATCGCTGAAGCGAGACCTAAACAGTGTGTAGGCCAACCTTTGTGGCTAAGCTGGATAGAGAAATATGGGTACATGGTTAAATAACTTTCATGAATAAATAGTAAAAAAATTATCTTGGTAAATTATTGAGTGGTTGTTTAAACTGAATTATTAATTGCATATTAATTTTATGCTGTTGCGTAAACTAATTGTAATTGGCCGATGATGCCTACCAGTACATGTGGTGTACTGATACTACTCTTGCTACACATATTTGGGTGTAGGTTGTGGCAACTGAATTGCAGTTTCATGATTAATGAGGCGATACCTCAGCATCAACTTCTGCATTTCTTTCACAGGCGAAGCTATGTCTTTTTACTTGTTAGTATTCTAAATAGAGCTATTGTACCTGTCTAGATTAGATTCTTGGGAGAGTCAAGGTCTTGGGGAGCATTTTGTTTTTATTTTAATAGTATTTCAAGAATAATGTTGGTTGATGTAAGTTTATGAGATCCATAATTATTATTTCATTTTATTAGAAAGAGGGTTCTCCTATCGAATCAGAGTCAATGTAGGTGCCCGCACGACCCGCCCAATTGGATCGTGACAAATTGGTATTAGAGCGTCTAGGTAACCGGTCTGCAAGTACAATAGCAATGTCGAGTAAACTCCCACGGATTGGTGTGCAGACGTCCACATCTAATCTTCGGGAAGCTATAAGGCATCTAGAAAGTTTTCACTTTATTCTTTCATATCGTGCTATCCGAGCGTGTCGATTACCTAGTTGAGTCCAATTGGTATCTGAAAGATTTCAATTGATATCTCAATGGGCTCAATTGGTATCTATAAGATTCCAATTGGTATCTGGCGATATAGCCATGTTGACGTATGAGTTGATGAGGAAGTGTGAAATATTAGTGATAATGAAGTGTAATAAGGGTGGCAAAGGGAGATCAATGTTGACTGGAGGGACGAACAGCCCTGTTTGTGTTCTGTTCAGTGGGTTTCGCTGTAGCAAGGTGTGCCTTAATGTAGCAGACACGCTACAACGAGAAGTGGTCCATCATAGCGGGTCCGCTGCAGCAGAAAAGTGATCGCTGCAGTGGATGACTGTTAGACAGAATCCAATTTCCCCCTGTTTGGAAATTTTTTGATTATGTTAAAGGCGGTGGATCGAGCAGGTGTGTATATAGGAACTCAAGTTTATATAAACATGGGGCCAAAACATGGCCATCATCATTCGAATGTCCCAACGGGCACCTGTACCCCAAACATAGAGAAAAATAGAAAACCATCCAGCAACGAGCAAAAAGAGAAATTGTCCAACATTTGGTCCTTCGAGGGTGGGAAATATCTAAGATAAAGGGAGACAGTGGAAGGGGAGGGGGGAATATATTGTAACCCCGACTAGCTGGAGACCTTGTCGCTGTCGTTACCCAGGTCACTAGCCTCATCGTCCTCATCGCCAGCAAGGAAGGATTACTCTAAAACATTTCTCGGGGATAATGGGGGAACCCTAGGGCCCAGAAGGAGGGTGCGTTACTAGATCTTCTTCACCCATTCCACATGCGGACGAAAGGCTAGTCCCGAAATCGTCTTTTCTTCTTCTCTTTCTCTAGATCCTCCCGGAGCTACAATAACGTAATTAAGTTACAATCCTTCTTATCAAAAGTATATCAACCATACACACGTATATGTTTATCTAATCAAAGTCTAACGCAAGAGCGAGTAAGTCATAACCTACCTGTGTGCCAAGCTGTCATCCAGACATTCCCAGCTGCGGGGCTACATCGTTTTCTTGATTTATTGCGAGAGTTCCTAGCTATGGAGTTGAGTCTCTACCTCTTGGACCTTATTTTTCCCCCAAAAAATCTATTTTCTATTTTTGGGAATTTTTATTAAGCCCTCCTTAGAGACTAGGTTTTCAAAATCCTACTCGAAACAGAATTGCGGATTTATGGTCCGCGTCATCCGCTGCAGTGGACACCCTTCCAGTTGCGGCGGTTCTGCTATGTCAAAAGATGTCCCGCCGCAGCGGACACCTACTTGGGTCTAGCCGATTGTGATCAAGCCCATTTGAATTTACTTGTCGTGCGCCCTTTGTCTCTTGGGAATTTATTTTGAATTCCTAAAAATATAAGTACGCCCATTTTTAGGTGGTTGGAATGCTATAACGGCCGGGCGGACCGGTAAAATTCTCACATAACGATCAATAATATAACACAAACTAGTATGCCAATAATAATTAGTATAATAAAGCATATTAACAAGAATAGAAACTTGTATCATGAAACAACATAAACAGATCAAGAACCAAACTNATAACACAAACTAGTATGCCAATAATAATTAGTATAATAAAGCATATTAACAAGAATAGAAACTTTATTCATTTCAACATTCAACTTGAACATCCCATCATAAACATACCCCTTTTTCATAAAAATATCCCTTTTCACTATTATTTGTTGATCAGAATTCAGACACAATAATTTATTTGAAGTTCGCTTTATAAAAAAAAACTAGACATTAAATTTTTTTCTCGTGGAAAAAGTATAAAACACATCTTTCAAAGTTAATACCCTTTTAGAGGTGAAACATAACTCGAAATCTCCCTTTTCAAGTACATGAGTGGTGTGATCAATCACCCAACATGATTATTTTAGTCCTCAAAAGGAGTATACATTTTGAATCAATTTTTGTCATAGTAGACTGCGACGACCTGCATGTTATTACAGGAAGGGAATAGACTTAGAGCGCTGGAAATAGGCTAAGAGAAGGATAGAAAAAGATGTGAAATAATCTAAGTATGAAGCTGATCGAACTTGGGTAGCTATTGGTTGGGGGGACCGTTGCAACGGTGAAATTCCCGCTGCAGCGAGACCGTGGTAACAGTCAGAGTTCCGCCTTGATGAATTTGAGAAGTAACCGCTGGAACAGCCACAATAGTGTTCTGGCCGCTGTAGCGGGTCTGCTGCAGCAAAAATGCCACCACTGTAGTGGATGACAGGAATCAAAAAGTGAATTTAAATGGGATTTCTAGGAATTTTTACCCTATTATTTCTAAAACACGATCAGAAGGTCTAGAGAACAGAAATTTTCTCTAGAGCAGTGAACTCTTCTCCCAAGGTAAGATTCTTGATTTCCTACCCTTACAACGAGTATTGTTGATCCTATAATTCTTGTAGACCTTTAATGGTGGATTTTTGAGTAGAGAAAACCCTAGGCTGTTAGACTAAGGCTGAATTATGGGGAGTTTATGGGGTGGTTTGATTTGATGTTTGAGGAGTATTGATCACTCCTCTAGGATTATTTGTTTGAGAACGAGGGTTACACGAGAATTGCGACCTAGAACTGAGTAGAATTGGAGGTTTACTTTCGAAAGTGCCCTGAAGGGGAGGGTTTGATCTTCTAAAACCCTTATTCGAAGAGTGAGTAATGAATTACTCTCTATTGTGTTGTAGATTTTGAGCATTCTGAAGTTGTGAGAAAGGACAAGGCTCCAGTAGAGTAACTGACTCTTCATGTTCAAAATTGAGATAGGTTATGGTTAAAGGGATTAGACCTTATATAATAGCATATACATTGTGTGCAATGTTGATATACGATTGGTCTTCAGACATTACTTAATTTATCATTGATAACTTGTTGATAGAATGTGAAAACGATGTGGCGTTAAACTGTGATAACTGTTAAATAAGGATATTATACTCTGTTAACGAGATGGTTGTTGGTTTGTAATTGTTACTTAGAGGAGTAAATTGTAAACTCCTGTCTGTTAAATAATGCACCTTGATGTATTCATTTGATGAGAATAATGTAGGATAGTATTAATATCCTAAGATGAGAGGCTCGTGCCCGAGGGGAGCATCCAGTGAGCGATGTTGTTGAGTGTCTAATGTACAAAGGGGAGCATCCGGACGAGCATATGAGTGGGAGCGGGTGCTATGCCGATACAATACATGGATTTATAGAGTCCTCTGTAGGTCATGATTAGAAGGGCGAAAATAAGACGCTCTAACATGTGTGTATACCAATTTTGAGGAACGAGTGTTTATGATGATATGGCAGAGGTGTGTGCCCGACATGTCACTATTTGTTTTATTTTATGTTGTTTGTGTAACTTGTGAACGTTTGGAGTGAGTATGTGCTAAGTGGATGAATTTAATTGGTGATATGTAAGTGTGATAAAAAGAGAAAAGTGGGAAGAGATCCTTAATGCATTCCAGGTATTAGACTACAAATGTTAAGTTGGGTACTGTGAATAGATGCTTTAAACCGTATGTTGGATGAATTGTTACCATTTGATGTCAATACTTGCGTTATATTTGAATGAGATGTAGATTATGAACTGTTGTAAACTGTGAGTTGAAGAGGGTTCAGCTAAGTCGAGTTACTGTCACGAGCAGAACCGCTATACTAGAGCTTTTTCCATTGTGGCGAGACCGCTGTAGCGGTTAAGTGACCGCTGTAGCGACAGGCAGCAGGCCAGAAATGTCATATTTTGTATTCAGTAACTCTTCACATTCAACATCATACATGACATATTTAAGATTACAGATTCAAAAAATATTTAATATATTAACTATATCTTTAATTTAAGATTATATTATTCGAAAATCTTTTTTAATTTTAATACTCTATGTCGAAACACAATAAATTAAAAAGGGGGAGTAGTTTAAAATTTAATAC